>QEPC01000841.1:5646377-5691439 GCA_003113815.1 Sphenodon punctatus
ACCTCTTTTCCACCTTTGACTCGCTTCTCACCCACCCACCCCCCGTCGTCGTCCTCCCTCTTCTCTCTCCACTCAAGATCTTGCGCTCTCTTTCACCTCTAAGAATGATAAGATCCGCCTGGACATTGCTTCCAAGACCTCTCCCCCTACTACTCCCCCCCTCCCCCCACCTCCCTCCTGTCCTCCTTCCCTCCTGCCTTCCTTGAGGAAATCTCCTCCCTGCTCTTCTCCTCCAATCCCTCCACTCGTACCCTGGACCCCATCCCCTCCCGCCTCCTGACCTCCATTGCCTCCACCGTTTCCCAGGGGGCCACACAGGACAGGACGTTCTTGGTGGCCACACCGCGCCTGTGAAACTCCCTCCCGGTGGGGGCCTGTTTGGCCCCGGACCTCCTGGCCTTCTGCAAAAACTGTAAGACCTGGCTGTTCCATCAGGCTTTTGGCGAAGGAGAGGGGTTGAGTTGGGTTGGGGGTTTGTGTTTTTCCCCCTGCTTTTGTTTATTATGTTTTTAAATGTTTTAATTGTTTTATATTATATTTTTATATTGTTGTTGTTAGCCGCTCTGGGCTACCGTGAGGTAGGAAGAGAGGATACAAATATGGTAAATAAATAAATAAACTAACTCTTGTGTGGTACTGACATTGGGTGACACAGTGGGGGTGATTCTGAGTTAGAAACTCAGACAAACAGTTAATTCATTTTCTGTGCTTTGGAACTCTGAGGTAAGGGTGATAAAGCGGGTTAACCCTTTACAGACTGGAGTAATTTGGGAGGAAGTTATCTTCAGTGGGCACTGTAAGTGAGGGAACTGAGTTACAGCCAGCCCAGAGTGGGGCAGAGAGGTCACAATCCCATCACACTATTAACAATACAGAAATAGTCAATACAAAATGATTGCCTATTTGTAACAGACGAATAAATGATTTTATTTGTGTTTAATTTATTTATTGACATTTCTATGCCACCCCTTCATGCCCACGGCATCTCGGGGTGGCTAACAATGCAGTAAAACAATCAAATACATTAAAACCGACATCAGTTTAAAAGTAATTTAAAAAACCCCAACCCTAACCCTACCATCCAATTCCCCACCCCACCAATCTCCCCCATTTACCCCTCCCTCCCCCCAACCCTCCAAAGGCCTGGGCAAACAGCCAAGTCTTGCATGCCCGCCAAAAGGCAAGCAGACCTGGGGCCAGGCAGGCTTCCTTCGGAAGGGAGTTCCACAACCGTGGCCCAACCACCGAGAATGCCCTCTCCATGGTGACCCCCCGCCTTACACGGGGGACACCCAGATAGGCGCCCCCGGTGGATTGGAGGGTTCGTCCCGAGTCACGGAAGGCGAGACGGTCCCCGAGATAAGAGGGGGGGGGGGAAATGATCACCTTATAGGTCCCAGTTTTCTCAGAGCCTGCCCTTCCCACTTTACCCTGCTGCACACCCTGCACTTGGCATTGGTAATCCAGTAGTCTTGTTCCATAAATGGTGCTCAGAGCAGAAATGAAGGAATTCTTGGTAATGGGAGTGAATTTCACTTTGACTAGAAACATACCTAAATCCAACCTGGCCAGTTTCAGTGCACAGTGCAAGACTCCTCTCTTAGTTCTGGCATCTGAATCCCTTTAACACTTGCCTGTATCTACAGCCTTTCTGTAAGAGCTGCTGGTTTGGTGCTGCAGTGGGTCATGGTTTGTATATTTCTGGAAAATGCAAATGGAGATGGAAGATATCCATAGGAAATCTTCTTTGGTAGCCAGACCCTGCCTCTGAGCTGAGCTGATATCATATGCCGGTCAAGAAATCCTAATGTCATCCAAGCTTGTGGCATAAACCCTTGGTTTACTGAGGGACTGCGGTGTATGAAACAGGTAGGTAGGCGACTAGAGCGATGCTGGCATCGGACTCGCGCTGAATCCGACCGACTTCTCCATAGGGCCCATTTGCGGTCCTATGTTGAGGCTGTGAGGATGGCAAAGAAAGAGTTCTTTGCCGCCCTCATAGTGTCTGCAAAGTCACGTCCAGTGGAGCTGTTCCGGGTGGTGCAGGGGCTGGTCAGTCCGGCTTCCCTCCGCCTGGACAGGGACTTGTCCCAGGCACACTGGGAGGAGTTCACCATCTACTTTGCAGATAAGATCGCTCAGATCCAGAGCAACTTTGACACTGGATTAGGGCCCGTAGAGGTGGAGCGCGAGGTGATGGAGGCTCCGTCTGGTCCATTTTCTTGGGATGAGTTTCAGGAAGTGATGCCAGCCGATGCTGTGGATGTCCTGTGGTCTGTTAGAGCCACCAGTTGTGAATTAGACCCATGCCCGTCCTGGTTGGTGAAAGCCTCCAGGGAGACACTGGGTACGGTGCTGGCGAGGGTAATCAATGCATCTCTTCGTCAGGGGAGATTGCCCCCCAGTCTCAAGGAGGCTGTGGTGCACCCTCTGCTGAAGAAGCCATCTTTGGATGTGGATGCACTCGCCAGCTATCGACCTGTCTCTAACCTTCCCTTTTTAGGGAAGGTTATTGAGTGGGTGGTGGCACGGCAGCTCCAGGTGCATCTTGACAGCATTGGTTTCCTTGACCCATTTCAATTGTGTTTCTGCCCCGGTTATGGCACAGAGACAGCGTTGGTGGCCTTGGTGGATGATCTCCGTCGGGAGATGGCCGCAGGACATTCGACACTTCTGATCCTGCTAGATCTCTCAGCTGCTTTTGATACAGTGGACCATGGGCTGCTGTTGAGATGGTTGCGAGCCCTGGGGGGGTCTGGACGGGACTGTCCTTGGATGGTTCTGCTCATTCCTCTGGGGGAGAAGCCAGCAGGTTGTCCTGGGGGCTTAATATTCCAGCCCCCGGGTCCTGGAATGTAGCATTCTACAAGGTTCCATTCTGTCTCCATTATTGTTTAATGTATATATGCAGCCCTTGGGGGAGATCGTGAGAGGGTTTGGTGTGCGTTGCCACCAATATGCTGATGACACCCAGCTTTTCAACCGACCCAGGTCCTGCCTTTCCAGTACTTTCCCAATGTTTGGAGGCCGTGGCGGATTGGTTGCAGCAGAGCAGACTGAAGCTCAATCCTGATAAGGCGGAGGTGATGGTGGTGGGTAGGGCGAAGGAGGTGTTGGCTCCCCTCGTAGAGGGGGTCCGCCCTCCTGTAGCCCAGCAGGTTCAGAGTCTGGGAGTATTTTTGGATTCAGATCTCCGTCTGGATCGGCAGGTGGAGACGGTGGCCAAAGCTGCTTTCCACCAGCTGTATCTGGTGTGGAGGCTGCATCCATATATTTCCAGACCCGACCTGGCCACCCTCATCCATGCCTTCATCACCTCGAGGCTGGACTACTGCAACGTGCTCTACGTGGGGCTTCCCTTGATGCTGGTTTGGAGGCTGCAGCTGGTGCAGAACGCAGTGGCTTCTCCCCTTACAGGGACGAGCCACCAGGAGCATATTACTCCCGTGCTCCGCATGCTGCACTGGCTGTCTATAGCGTACCAAGCCAGATTCAAGGTGTTGGTCTTGGCCTATAAAGCCCTACATGATCTTGACCCTTCATACCTCAGGGACCGCCTCACCCTCCGCACCCCAGAGTGACCCCTTCGGTCTGCCAGGGGCGCCTTCTTGGAGGTCCCCCATGTAAAACGGGGGGCCACAATGGAGAGGGAGTTCTCGGTGGCCATGCCTCGACTATGGAACTCTCTCCCAGAGGAAGCCCATCTGGCCCCAAGTTTGTTGGCCTTCTGCTGGGCCTGCAAAACCTGGCTGTTCTCCCAGGCCTTCGGAGGAGGGAAGGGTGGGTTGGGATAAAATTTTTGGGGGTGGTTGTTTTTAGAAGAAGTTTTAGATGTTTTAATATTTGTGTTCCATTGTTGTTTTAAACTTTTTTATTTTTTATGTTGTAAACCGCCCTGTGATGCCATGGGCATGAGGGGGCAGCTAAGAAATAGAAATAAATAAATAAATGAGTGGCCATGCAGCTGCCTTGCAACATGTATTTTTCATAAGTGTCCTCTTTTAAAGGGGAGGTATGGCCACCCTTACCTGCAAGGAGTGTGTTGGGAATATAAAAAAAATATGCAGTGACAAGTAGAGACTTAAAGTAAATCAGATCCAAAAAAGGAACAAGTCACTGTTAGTGGTTTTTAAAGACCACCCTGCACCCCAACTGAAAACAGTTATTTGCAACAAGTAGGGAACTGAAACCCTACAGCTGAGTTATTTCTTACACCACATGCAAGAGATCTTAGGGAAGAGGAAAGGTCAAGTGGGACATTGTGTAGTTATGCATTTACAAAGTGCTTGGGAGAACTAGAAGTGTGAATTTTAAAAAGAAGTATTAGTTCCTGTTTTAGCTAAGCTTTAAAAGGGCAGGTTTTCAGATGAGTAAATAGGCAGAAGTAAGAAATGAAATGAAATGTGAGGATTACCTCATGTGGCTTTAGAAAAAGACCTTTCCAGGGCTTTGGGAAAATTCTAATGAATATTTACTGGCTCTAATAAACAATACTTTGCTCTGCCATATATATATATATGTAATACAGCTGTTGGCCAAGTAAGTATCTGTACACATTTTGCATATAATGGAACAAGCATAGTACAAATCATCCATTTTCCTGAAATATACAAACCATGACCCACTGCAGCACCAAACCAGCAGCTCTTACAGAAAGGCTGTAGATACAGGCAAGTGTTAAAGGGATTCAGATGCCAGAACTAAGAGAGGAGTCTTGCACTGTGCACTGAAACTGGCCAGGTTGGATTTAGGTATGTTTCTAGTCAAAGTGAAATTCACTCCCATTACCAAGAATTCCTTCATTTCTGCTCTGAGCACCATTTATGGAACAAGACTGCTGGATTACCAATGCCAAGTGCAGGGTGTGCAGCAGGGTAAATTGGGAAAGGCAGGCTCTGAGAAAACTGGGACCTATAAGGTGATCATTTATTCATCTGATTGTTACAAATAGGCAATTATTTTGTATTGACTGTTTCTGTATTGTTAATAGTGTGATGGGATTGTGACCTCTCTGCCCCACTCTGGGCTGGCTGTAACTCAGTTTGCAGCCAAGAAGGGACAGTCTCCCACCAACATTTAACCCCTTTCCATGTCCTCTCCTAAGAAGCAAGTCATTAGTTGTCTAAAGCAAATAGGTTTTGCACATGGACTAGTTTGCAGACATGTGAATAGAGCTGCCTATAAACTGCATAAGATGTGCATTAGCGCAGAGCCAACTGACAGCTGCGTTCCTGGCTGGCTGTCTCCAAGCCCAGAAAGACAATTTCAGTCCTGATTTTTATTTATTTATTTATTTATTTGCTGCATGTGCCTGCTGCTGAAACAGGATGGGTAGGCAGCTGGCCTGGAGGCACCACCATACCACCTTGTGTCTCCCTCCAGATTTGGTAAACACATTAATACTTTTGTGAGATACTGAAATATTTGTGGCATTATAGTAATGTGATACACGGACAGTACTTGCCCCTCACACAGCAGCTTTGACCCCACTTTCTGGCGGTCTAGTTAAGGGCCTGCTTCTACAGCTATTTACATTTTGCAGTAGGGAGGAGGCATTTGGAATAGCAAATGAGAACCTACAGGGCACCCTTGTTATAAAGAGCATCCTGGGATTTAAGATCTTTGTCTGTTATAGTGAAGGGTTTACAAAAGTGAAGAGACAATCAAAATGAACTGTAATACCTGTACTATGGGCTGGGAGGGAGTTGCTAGGTTTGTTAAATGACTCCACTACAATGCAGAGCTTTTAGAGCTAGGGTATATTATTTAGTACTGTTGCATAAGAAGCTATTTTTGTAAATACCACTCATTAGAATCCCACTACAAGTACACACTGTAAAACATATAAAATACGTTCCCATCAGCTGACACGGTTACAGCTTTCTGCTTAACTTTCCAGATTTTTCCTAACTCGAGCACTGTCTGTCGCGGCAGCTCTTACCTTTCCGGAGAGTGTTGGTCTGATCAGAATATTCCACGTGTGTTGGGATCTGCTCAATGACATAGAGTGTTCCATCCCCAAGGCTCTTTTGCAGTTTAACCCTCTTCAGATCCAGGACCATGTACTGATTGTTATAGGTGCCTGTGGGGCAACGAGGAGAGGAGACTATTGGGTCTGTTACTACTGGAAGGAGGGCTAACTGAAAGGTGCAGGTTTCAATGCCACTGTACCTACCAGAGTTGTACTTTGAGAAGGTCTGTGCCCAGGTTTGGCCAGAGTTGGCCATCATGTTGGCAATGCGAACTCTTTGCCAAGCAAAGAGGGCTTCAGGCACCACTTGTTTAAGAAGAGTTTGGTTGTACACGCTGTTTGTGGTCTGCAACATTACCAAGTCGCTGCCAAGTATGTAAAAGTCATCAAGAGATACCAAAAAACCTTTAAAAGGAGACAGAAGAGTTCCTGTTATCTTTGTGTGGTCTCTACATCCTTTTTAAAATTTCTAATCCTCCGAGCACTGCATCAATGCAAGTTTTACTGAAATGATCCCATAATTATACCATACGTGTGTATAATTCAAAAAGGGTTCCTTTCTAAAGGAGACCATTATAAAGTTGTTTAAGCTTCTGGTTTCACAATTTGGAGACAAGGAGCGTACTCTGCAAGAGTAAATAAGTAAATGGAAAGAAATGTGAATTCCAACTACGCAAATGTAGTCCTACTCCACAAAATAGCACCAATCTACTCATCAGATCTCATCCTTGTGTACGTTCTGAGCCCAATTTGCTTTCTTTACTGACAAACTAAGTATTTTTTACTGAACAGAATTACTTTCTGGACCATGAATCAACAGAAATATTACAGCTCCAGTTTCAGATTCTATGCCATGGATGAGTTAGCGTAGAGGGATCGAATCAGGACTAATAGGAGTGTATTGATTGTAGATTCCTGCAGCTTTTCCCACAGGGCAGCCCGATCAACTGAATTGAAAGCTGCCCTGAGGTCTAAAAAAAGCTACATAGAGGGGCCCCATTACGGGCCCTATACTTGGCAGCAAGGTATTGTAGAATACGACAATGTTCGATCGTAGACCGTCCCTGCTGGAAGCCTGCCTGTTCTGGTGAGAGTATCTTCTCCTGCCCCATCCAGGTGGTCAATTTCCCTAATAAAAACTTAGCATAGACCTTTGATATAACTGGGAGGGGACTAATCGGCCTATAATTGGCCGGGTCTGTTCTGGAGCCCTTTTTATAGATGGGGACAACCAGCGCTGTGGCCCAAGCCCCTGGCACCCGCCCTGTGCTATTTATAGCTGTAAATAAAGCTGCAAGGACAGGCAGCCACCAGGCCTTGTTAGTCTTTAGGAATTCTACCCTTATGAGATCCAAACCTGTGGCACGTCCATTCCGTAAGGAATCAACCAAGATCTCAACCTCCTCTACCTGTACTGGTGGCCAGGGAGGAGACTCCTCCAACTCCCTCTGCAAGAAATCCCTAGCTCGTCCTTCATCATTATCAGGACCCAAATGGTTATATAATTCACTAAAATGCTCCATCCATCTATTAGCTGTTATTTTGTGATGCCAATGGAGCCTTCCCTCTCCCGGCAGAGATGTTAATCAAATGCCAAAAGCCCCTTGTATCTCCTGTTTGAGCTGCCTGCAAGAGGAAGCCCCATCTGGCATCCCAATATCCCCTCTTTTTTGAATTTATTAAATTTCTATATTTTTGCCCTAAGGGCAATATATTGAGTAGGTAAATTAGTTTGCTGAGCATTCCTATATTCACGGTGCATAGATTTAAGTTGACTTCTAACCTGCCGACACTCCTTATCGAACCACGGCTGATTGAATTTAACAGGCCCGGGGGCGCTGGATCGACCCATTTCCTGGATATGGGTCTTTATTTCTATTAACAGAAGATCAAAAACTTCCAAAACTTCAGCAGGGCTTTCAGAGCCCAACAGCCTTTCTCGGAGTGAGGCAATCTGGGCTTGCGTAGCAAAAACTCCCAGGGCTGATGATAATCCCTTGTCCCAATGGGGGACCCACACAGATTCATAGGAGACCTAATTATTATCTAATGTGTTGTTTTGCTTATATAAGCCAACTGGTGCTGCTGAAGAAGTGGGTATAGCGAGGAAGTGGGTATAGCGAGGGACAATTCCAAAGGCAAATGGTCCCCCACCAATGGGAACCCCAACTCAAAGTTTGTAACGTAGGGTAAAACCCCCGTCGATACCAAGGAGTAATCAACTGTACTAGGGTCCTGGGGTCCTACAAATGTGTATTCCCCTTCCAGATCATTAAAACATGAACCATTTAGTACATATAACTCCCTGGTCCCTCATCCATGGTAGTTAAGATGGACAAACAGGGCCATATAACACCTATAATACCAACTTCGATGGGGGTCCGGCAGGGGTGTGTGTTGGCCCCGGCGGTCTCTAATTTTTTAATAGACAGTATTATACCAGTTGTGGCAGCTCTGTGGTTTTCCCCCCCTAAATTGGCTGATTGGGCCATCGGCTGCCTCTGTTATGCCGATGACGTGGCCCTATTGTCTCAGACGAGGGTGGGCCTAAACCGACAATTACAGGCTTTTTTTGTCCTTTTGCCAGGCTAATAATCTTGTCATTAATTATGATAAATCCAAGATCTTGGTTTTTTCTGCCTGTATTAAAATTCAGGGCTGGTCTGCTGAGGGTATTCCAATCCAGCAGGTCAAGGCCTTTAGGTATTTAGGAATTCTTTTCCACGAATCTGGATGCTGGAAGGAACATGTCAATAGAGCCATGAGATCGGCACAGGCAGTTGCCCAATCAATAAACAGGCTCTTTGCGAAGCAGGGCAGGACGGCAGTCCAACAGGCCATCGAGGTCTACAATAGCAAAGTCAGGTCCCAATTACTTTATGGGGCCGAGTTGCGGGCGCCTTTTCAGTCTGGCCTGGTGGATAAGGTTCAGTCCAGATTTTTACAGCACTTTTGGGAGCCCCAAGAGGCACCCCGCTGGCAGCTATCGGGGTGGAGTTGGGACAGAAATCGTGGACCCAGGCTGCCAAAGAAGCCAATTTAAAACTTTGGCTTAAACTGCAATTAGATCAGGGCCCCACCTTAATAAAAGCTATGCTTGAGGATCCCTTCAGGGACTTTTGGTCCTTGAAGGTGGAAGCCCAGTTGGAGGAGATGGGCATTTCATCAGATTATCTTATGCACAAGCTGCCGGACACGCGTAGGAGGGAGGTCCTAATGAGGGTAAGGGATATGGGATGGCAAACAGAACTTGCAAGAGTAAGGTCCTCACCCCATATCTGTGATTATAGGTGGCTGCTTATTTAACAGCCCCAATTTCTGGCAGAGCTAAACAGCTGTTTGCCAGCGCCCGTCTTAATGCGTTCCCTTCCCGAGTCTTTGAAGGTATGATCCAGGGCATTCCATTCGCAGATAGATTGTGCCCTTTCTATAATATCACGACAGAGACAATCGGGCATATAATCTTATATTGTCACTTATACGATGAGCTACGTCAGGAATTTCTTACCCCCATAACGGATAAGCTCCCAGACAGGGATGATCTAGCATTATTAACCACACTTTTAGATAGCTCTAACCAGATACTATCCGGAAGGTAGCTATGTTCTTATTAAGAGCAGTTCAACTTAGGATTCGTTTTTTAAATAATAACTAAGCCAGTGCAAGCAATCATCAACTTTGTATAATAGAGAGGTCTGGAGATAATTGTTTATTTACTGGTAGTGATGTATTTTGTGTTTCTGTTTGTATGTGTTTGGTTTTGCAATGATCATAGATCACGCAATAAAGTGATTTGATTTGATTCTATGCCACAAGGTGCACAGGGCTATAAACATCAGCTATAACACATCAGATGGCTCAGGTTTAAAGTCAGTTGTCTATAAGGCAGAAATAACAGCATTATTTTCAGAACCTGAGATGAAACTTTAAAACAGGCACATAGCAAAAATATTTGTCAACCGAACTACTCTGTCAAGGAAGTCATTAAGACAAACATGAAACCTTGCACTAAAATTTTAGTGGCACCAGTTTTCAACCTAAACAAAACTCCAGTGTGTGAGATCCTGTAGTTGGTTAGCACTAGCACTATCCCTTTGCACTGTCTCACATCCCATCAAGGTAAATGGGACTCATAGTAGTAGTAATAGCTCTAGAGATCAGTAACCATGTAAATCAGAGGCCTGTGCTGCACATATTCATTTCTGAAGAGCTGGATGGCATCCCTTAGAATAGCAAGCACCGTGCAGCTGGCAATTAAATTTACCCACATCAGTTAACTTCATGTAATAGCTTGTACTTTGCACTGTCCATTTGAGGCTCTCATTAATGTGTGCGAAATTAAATTAAGCCTCAGCATCTCATGATGTATGATAAGTATTATAGGAAACACAGATTAAATTACACTTGTTCAAGGTCTCATTGGGGAATATGAGTCTGAGGAAGAGCCAGGAATAGAACTCAAGTCTATCTCCCTGCTGTGCTTTAACTATAGCAAAGTCTTTCCTTGAACAGATTATTGCCAGTAACCTTTATTTTAAAAATCCAGTAAAACCAGAAACAGGATTGCGGTATCAGCAGTTATAGAGGTATCAGCAGTTATCAAGAGTTCTGTTCAGTCATCCTCCTCTTTTGTTCCATGTTTTAGGATGTATGCAGGTTGATGTAATGAAAATGGCCTCCTTTGTCTGTCCTGGTGTCTCTCCGTACAGTTCATGTACTCTACTCATAAACAAGTCTCTTGCTGTTATCAGCAACTGTCGAGTAATCATCTTGAATGAACCTTGTTGCTCCTTCAAAGCAAGCAAAAGCAGTTCTGATTACACCTTCTGGATCAGAGCCATTTAAACTTCCCACAAAGACTGCAAGGAATATAGTTCCTGCAAGGTTTACAGGAACTGAGGTTACTTATTTGTAACCTTAGTTCTTCAAGGGGGGCTGTCACTCACACCTATGGGAGCTGTGCCTGCACAGATTGGCTTGGAAGCTTCTCAAAGCACTTATTCCTTCACACTCTGTGGCCCTTCCCCTTGCAGGTCACACTATTGGCAGGCTTTGGACGAGGATATAAAATGAGGCAGGGGCAGGGTGCGAACTACCTCTGTTCTTTCCAACTTCCACAACAGTGAAACTGTCTTTTTTAAGTATGGCTCTGATGTAGAGCCATACTTAAAAATCCTCTTGCTGGATTCCCTTCACTCCCTTGGCTTTTGTGGCTCTGTCCATAACTGGTTCTCCTCCTACCTCTCTGACCGCTCCTTTAATGTGTCTCTCTCCAACTCCGCCTCCTCCTCCTTCCCCCTCTCAGTTGGTGTTCCTCAAGGCTCTGTTCTTGGCCCTCTCCTCTTCTCGATCTATACCTCATCCTTAGGCAAACTCATTGCCTCCCATGGCTTCCAATACCACCTCTATGCTGATGACACTCAACTCTATCTCTCTACTCCCTCTCTCTCTCCCTCTGTTCAAGCTCGTCTCATCAACTGTCTCTCTGACATCTCTACCTGGATGTCTCAACGTCAACTCAAACTCAACATGGCTAAAACTGAACTCCTTATCTTCCCCCCTCATCCTTCCTCTCCTTCCTCACTGTCAATAACTATTGATGGAGTCACCATCCTGCCTGTCCCCCAAGCCCGTAGCCTAGGCTTCATCTTTGACTCAGCCCTTTCTTTTAAACCCTACATTGACTCTGTTGCTAAATCCTGTCGCTTCTCCCTCCATAACATTGCTAAGATTCGCCCTTTTCTCTCTGTCTCGTCTGCCAAAACTCTTGTTCATGCTCTGGTCATCTCTCGCCTCAATTACTGTAACCTCCTTCTCACTGGCCTTCCCCGGTCTCACCTTTCTCCCCTCATCTCTGTCCAAAACTCTGCTGCCAGGGTCATCTACCTCGCCAGTCGCTTCGACCATGTGCAGCCCCTCCTCTCTTCGCTTCACTGGCTTCCCCTTCCTGAACGAATCCTGCACAAGCTCCTAGTCTTCACCTATAAAGCTCTTCACAACCTTGCTCCCCCCTACCTCTCTGCACTTATCGCCCTCCATACTCCAGCCCGTGCACTTCGCTCCTCCTCTGTCCCTTCTCTCACCCTTCCACGCCTTCCCTGCTCCCCTAAGCGCCTTCGTCCCTTCTCACTTGCTGCCCCCCATGCCTGGAACTCCCTCCCTGTCCACATCCGCCTTGCCCCCTCCCTTCATACCTTCAAATCTCTCCTTAAAACTCACCTCTTTCGCTCTGCTCTGTCTGACTCTTTATCCTGCTGAGCCACTATTCCTATACCTACGATCGGTTTACCCTTATCCTTGCAACATGGACCTGCCTGCTGTCATTCTCATCGTAACCAAGCCAAGTACGTGCACTTGAGACCTCGCATCTTCATGAATGTTAGACCCCTTGTCTCTCCCTCTGTTCCCCTTCCTAAGTCTCTCCCCCAGCTCCTGTCTCTCAGATTGTAAGCCCTAGGGGCAGGGACCGTGTCTATTTTATTACTTTGTAAAGTGCCAGGTACACTGCTGGCGCTATATAAATGTTTGTTAATAATAATAATAATAATAATAATGTAGAGGGGAAGGTGGGTGCATGGGTGGTGTGAGTGACAGAGCCTCTCTCAAAGAACCAAGGTTACAGGTAAGTAACCTCACTTTCCTCTTCAAGTGGGGCTCCATCAACTCACACCTATGGCAGAATGAAAAGCAGTAGTTCCAGTAGAGCAGAGGCTGAGGCCTACTTAAGGAGGGACTGTAAGACTGCTCTCCCAAAGCCAGCATCTGCTCATGTGAGTGATCAAGGTTTCAATGTTTGGCAAAGGTGTGTGTAGAGCTCCATGTGGCAGCTGTATGTATTTAAGGGAAACTTGCAAAACCATGCTGCAGATGTTGCCATAGCCCTAGTAGAATGGTCTTTAAGATCAGCTGGAGGCTCTTTGTTGGATAGTCTATAACTAGGGCTAAAACAAGAATCAAAATAATTCTTGCAAGAATTGAGACCTGGCAGTGAGATGTCGAGAAGATCTCGCGAGATCTTGCGATTTGAGAACTCATGAGATTCTAAAAAAAATTAAAAACTGCTCTGCGCATGCCCAAAGTGGCCTCCAGGGCTGTTCTGTGCATGCACAGCGCTTTTTTCGAAGATGGCATGAGCTGCGTCAGCACCATTTTGGAAAAGTGCATCTGGTCTCCACATGTGTAGAACCAGCTGCTGTTTTCCAAAATGGTGCCGATGCGTCCAGTGCCATCTTGGAAAAGGACCAGGCATGTGCAGAATAGCCATGGTGGCCATTTTGCATCTGAACACAGCAATTTTATTTTATTTTTTTCAAAAATCTCATAAGAATGATGTCAAGAACTATTTATTACTATGTCTGTACAGTTTCCAGTACAATCAGTTCTGGATTCTTACTAGGCCTCCGGGCATAGCTGAAGCACTTGCTATTACAAATTAAAAATGCCATGATGAACGAAACTTCAGGTTCTTATTTGAATGGGGCTCCGTCATCTCACAGGGATGAGAACTGCGCCTGTGCAGAGCAGCTTGGAAGCTTCTCAAAGCAGCTGTTCCTTCACACTCCATGGTCTCTTCCCTCATGGCCACTATCAGAGATAGGATGCTGGGCTTGATGGACCATTGGTCTGACTCAGTATGACATTTCTTATGTGTTTATGACTCATCTCAACCCACTAAAAAGAAGAAAAAGATGGACGTGACTCCATGCCAAAGCCCCAATGATGCATCAGTACCAACGGTACCATCAGTTCAACCAGCACCAGACAGCAACACGGAGCAGCAGGAACTTTAATCTCATGCACCATCAGCACCGATGGTACCGGATATTCCATCAGCTTCAACAACTCAATTCACTGACCAAATTACTGAACAAATCCTCCTACAAAAAAATGAAACGATTAGCAAGCTATCACCACCACGGCTCCATCCCCCTTCTTCAATACACCAAGCAGCCATCCACAGCAGTAGGAACTATACATTCTGGGTCTTCACACTTAGACTCAGAGTGCAAGGAAATTTCCGTGGGACCACACCACCAAAGGGAAGTTCTGTGGTTTCCTCACACCACCAAAGGGAAGTTAACTCTTTATACAGATGTCAAAAGAACGCTTTCCTTTTATGTTAACATACAATAATCCTTTGGAAGGACTGCTTCCCTCTTCATCAGTTCCGGAGGTCCTTCTGCAGGCTCCAAAGTAACTTTCTCAGACCATATCCTCCTCATTAGCGTAATGCATTTCACTATGCTATAGATAGGGCTGAAACTCAATCTCACGTATCTCAAAAATCTCATCAAGGACTGGGCTCTCCAACGAGATTTTTGAAATCAAGAATGAGACGAGAATCAACCATTCCTAGGCCAAAAGCTTGTTTCAGGCAAGACACAATCAGGCAGGCACTACAGACAATAAGGGAGAGGTGGAAATAAAGGTAATAGCAGTGGTATCACAAGTTTGGCTAAGTGGAAATTTTGTTAGGCAAACATTTATTAATGTAATTGTATCGGACATTGGAATGTTTATCTGTCTTTACTAGTAACAAGGTATCTAAGTGCTTTACAAAGTGAACAAAGACAAGAAAGATCAACAAGTAAATTTAACTAGTCCATCAGTCCCAGGAAGTGGATATTATTATTATTATTATTATTATTATTATTATTATAAACATTCATATAGTGCCAGTCGTGTGACCTGGTGCTGTACAGAACATAGAATTAGACGCGGTCCCTGCCGGTGGCTTACAATCTAAAAGACAAAGGTGGGGAGACAGGGAGAGGGGACAGTGGGAGAGACAGGGGAGAAGACAGACAAACATTCAAGCGGATGTGAAGTCTCAGGTGCGTATGCTTGGCTTGGTTACAAAGAGGTTGGTAGCAGCAGTCAGCAGAGGAGGGCCAACAGTAAGTGTACAGGGAAAGACTAGCTGGCATTGGGAAAGGCAGCAAGGAAAAGGTGGGTCTTGAGGCAGGATTTGAAGGAGTGGAGGGAGGAGGCAAGGCGGATGTGGGCAGGGAGGGAGTTCCAGGCATGGGGGGCAGCGAGGGAGAAAGGTCGAAGGCGGTTAGGCGAGCAGGAGAAACAAGGGAGAGTGAGGGAGGGGACAAAGGAAGAGCGGAGAGCACGTGCAGGAGTGCGTAGGGAAATTAGGTCCGAGAGGTAAGGGGGAGCTTGGTCGTGGAGCGATTTGAACGTGAAAACCAGGAGTTTAAACAGGATACGTTCAGGAAGGGGGAGCCAGTGAAGGGAGAGGAGGAGAGGCTGCACATGGTCAAAGCTACGGGCAGAGTGAATGACCTTGGCGGTGGAGTTTTGGATTGCGATAAGGGGGGGACAGGTGAGAGCGAGGGAGGCCAGCAAGCAGGTTGCAGTAGTTGAGGCGAGAGATAACCATGGCATGAACAAGAATTTTGGCCGAGGAGATTGAGAGAAAGGGGTGGATGCGGGCAATGTTGTGGAGAGCGAATCGGCAGGATTTGGCCACAGAGTCAATGTAAAACGTATATAAAACTGCATCTCTTCCGCCTGCCTGCTTTACCTTAGTTGCAGTTGTCAATATTATTGTGTAAAGGCTAGACTAAATAAATGGGATTTAGAACAACAGCACCAACAAAGAGAAACCCTAGAGAACAGTTAATGACTATATTCTTATTGTGGCAGGGTCAGGCCAGTTGGGGTGCCAGGAGAACTTTTAAGGTCTGACCTCCTCCTTATCTTTGTTGATCAGGTGGGGTTTGGTTTTGTTATGCGTCAGCTGGTGTGTTCATTCGAGTACAGCAGGATAGTAATTTGACTTGGAAATCATGGAGACACTGGAGCCCTGTGTCGTCATCTCAGTGAGGGAGAGAAATTCCTGGATGACTCCAAGACGAGCTACAAGGCTGGAAACTGACACCTTCTCTTCCCACCCACATTGCTGTTTGCACTAGAGTTTATGGCTGGGCTTTCACGCGCTGGTGTATTTGTGCTAGGCACTGAGGGAGGAGGGCTGCAGCACTATTATATTGGAAGTGAGAGGTAGTGGCCAAGGAATCTAAGAACATGCATCACAGATTTCCCCAGCAGTGTTATGTTAATAAAAAATGTTTAAGTTGTTATAAAATAATATGAAATCAATATTATTAAAAAGAAGGGGAAGTCAGGAAACTCCAGCAGGCTGTTCTATGAACAATTCACCTATTGGCAGAGAAGGAGTTGCCTCTCACCACTCTGCACATCCTGGAAGGAAAGGTTGGAGCCATGTCAGTGTTTTCTGCTGACCTAAGAGCAGGATATCAAGGAACCTGACAGTTGACAGGAGTAGTTGGAAGCAGCTCTTAGGTTTTCAGCTATTTTACTTAGAAAATGGAGGTGAGATATTGGGTAGTAAATGGTTCAGTCCACAGGAGCCAGAAATGGCTCTTCTGTACTGGATGCTTTAGCGTAGGAGGTATGTTTCCTTCTTCAAAGGAGGTAATGATTACATGAGGTGTTAACCAAATGTGATGGTGGGCCACTTTGGCCCACTTTGTCATGCTCTGGCCTGGACCTCACCTGCACGTTTGTGCAAGCACTGCCATATATTGGCCCAGAATTGCCCTGGGCTGTGTTGGCGGCTAGCCCAGGCTGTGATCCTGGAGTCCTCTGGGGTACAGGCCAGGTGAAGGTCTGCCCGATTGGGCCAAAGCAGGCCACAGTGGACTATCACGTTTGTTGTGGACTGCTGTGTCCCAGCCCAGATCTGGTCTGCCATGGTCAGCCATCATTGGACGCTATAGCTGCCCATCATGGCGGGGGGCTGGGGCCGGCTGGCCACACATTCATGCAGCTCCCTGCTGGCATGTTTGTTCTGTGGCCTGACCTGGTCTAGACTGTGTCCACGTGGCTTTTCCTCCCTGCAGGTGTCATGCCAGGTGTCATGTGTGTTAACAACCTGGCTCTTTCACAGAGGAGATTCCAATAATTCTAGGTGGGAAATCTCTTCAGCCAGATTCTTTCCAAGGGAAGCAAGTACATCATTCAAGTGTTCTTTGTCAACAAACCAGTCTCTGTTCTGATTGTCCTTCATGTTGTAATCCTATAAACTGTTGAATGTGCCTGCCTACAGCAAGTGTCTAGGAGGTAGCTGAAGGAAGTGCCATGTCTGCTCTTTAGCAACATGACTGCTGGAATCCATGGTGCAACCTTCCCTCAAAGGACTAGGGATGGCATCAAGGATCTCATCACCTCCATCCTCCTGTGGCTTGACTCCCTAGACCATGCAGTACAAAAGCTACAGCATACAATCAGGTCCCACTGTGTCCAATCTTAAATTATATCAGATGTATTTCAATTGGCGTGGAATTCTCTATAGATGTAATTCAGCAACATTTTAAAATACAATTGGAACCTGCAATTCATGTCTTAGTAGTGAGAGGTGTCAGACAACCTGTAGTCAGGCCAAGGTTTAAATAAAATATATGCAAGGAACTCAGGATACAGGGAGAAAAATCTGTAGTAAAGCTTCTTTGTATATTTTTAAAAGCCTCTCTGGTTGAACATATGCTAATCCTAAATCTTCAGCAACAAGGAATGTTGAAGGGATAATTGGATTTATTGTTAGCTGCAAAGCAAGGGAGAGGCTCCATCTGG
Organism: Sphenodon punctatus; assembly: GCA_003113815.1. Taxonomy (NCBI): domain Eukaryota; kingdom Metazoa; phylum Chordata; class Lepidosauria; order Sphenodontia; family Sphenodontidae; genus Sphenodon; species Sphenodon punctatus. Next base: position 5,663,953 of record QEPC01000841.1, read on the forward strand.
TTCAAGTCTTGCCTGAGCCAGAAAGTCACTGGGTGACCTTGGGCCAATCACAATAGTCTCTCAGCCTAACCTACCTCACAGGTTTGTTGTGAGGATTAAGGTCTGTGTTATGTGTAAAGTGCTCCAATGCCATGGGGGGGGGCGCTATATATATATATATATATATATATTCTGCAGTCTCGGGTGGCAAAATGTCACGGGTAGGGATTTATAACAGAGAAGGCTGTGACAAAATGCTACCCATACCCACCCACTCCAGAGACCCATGACAGCAAGTAACATAGGCACTGGGAGGAGAGGGGCTCACAGCTGCCCACACGGAACCCAGAAATCAGAGCAGAAGGTGGCTCTGAAATTCAACTACACTGTCTATGGGGCTGAATGAGCTGTTTGTCTCAGCTTTTTGTTTATCTTTATTTTATATATATTTTTATATATTTATTTTATTTATATATATATATATATATATAAAAAAAATAAAGATAAATCACTGAAGCAACTATTCAAAACTGTTTTTTTCATATACCATCAAAAGAAATGTATGGAAACTTCCCACCAATCTCTGCAACAAAGTTTTGTCTAATATAACACCTACTATAAAAAGCAAATCAAGTTTGCAGGGTTTGCAACACTTACAGGGTTAATGCAAAGGAACCTCCACAGCAGGATGGGGCTGACCTCTCATATATAAGGGAGAAGGCTGTGAGGAAAGGTCAGAGCTCCCTGTCTGAGTTAGCTCAGTTAAGGTGAGAAGCCCAGTTTGCACTGAAGCATTTTTCCCTGTGTTTTCTGTTCATTACATGACTGTTTTGTCGGTTCTTTGTATTAAATGGGCCCTGGAAGGAACGGATCCCTGAAACCTGAACTATATGTGCTAGTTTGCCTTCTGGGGCTGATAAAGAACACCCACTGGCTCCACTACAGTCTAGCCTGAAGGAATGTTTGACTCTGTTTTATGCTTGTAGCATCAACACTTTATCTCTTTCTGTAAAATGCCAGACCATTAAACTACAAAACTACAATGATAAAACATTTTCATTTGTTTTATCTGGGAAAGTTATTCACTGACCTCGCAAATTAAACACGTAATTGTGAGAAATCAGAGAAAAAAAGTAACTCTGCTTTTGGTGAGTGCACAGATATGCATGTCAATCACATGTGTGAAGACAGTTGCATTTTTCATTTGGGGTAAAGTCGCGAGCTCTGTGGGCTCCTTTGCAGATCCCAGAAGACCCAGTGACCTGTCTGACTGCATATCAAAAATATGGAGCAAGCATAACAAACAGAAAAAGCATACCTATGTTCCAAAGAGTAAGTTTAAAGTTTGCTGCTCAGAGAGAATTGCTTGCTTCTTCCCTCCCTCCTCCCCTACATATAGACAAAACTGTTACCACAAATCTATAGGAAGGTGAATAATCAATTCAGTAAAGTACCAAACAACTCCATCCTGTCTCAAATGGATAGTATCAGGCGATCCTATATCAATGTGTGACAACGGGGAGGAGGGCCGTGCTGTGGGACCACCCTCAGAGTCTGAGATCCCGCACCAGGAGGGGACCCTGCTGCTCACCTGGTGGGGTCAGTAGCCCAGAGAAGGCAGATCTCAGGGACAGCATCCCAACAAGTACAGTCTTAGAAGGTGGCCTGCCCTAGAAGGTGGACTTTGCTGGGCTCACTGGTGGCAACGTTCTGCCAGTGACATCACTGGAGGGTACCCAGGGTGGACAGGCCCAGTGTGGCTTTTTAAGCACCCAGACTGCAGCAGCAAACGGGGAGGGCACCCGGGATGAAAGTTATCTTCCTTTCTCAGAATCCGAGAGCATCAAGGTAGGTGATCCTCAGTGCCTGAAATGACAGTGGGTGTTTTCACATGGACATCCACCTGCTCCCAACCCTGCCAGGGTCCGGATCAGATAGACCCGGCAGGCTCCCCGGCCTGTGGTCCGCACGCACACACCCCTCCACACCATAGAGTTGCAGGCTAGAGCGTCCACAACGCTATGGTGTTGTCCAGGGCAACAGCCGGCTAGAAGCAGAGCAGCAGCATGGATGGACACATTCAACAAGCTGCTGCTCCACTTCAGGCTGGTGCAGTGGCACTCCAGGATGTTCCGGAGCATTGCCAGTGAGGCGTGCCTGCTCTGCCTGCACGTCTGGCCTTTAGATGGACAGGCCACCCGGGGGTGAAGCAGCCAGCACCAGGGTAGCCCATCTCTCTAAAAACACCCAATGTCATTTCCATACAGCTATAGAACATTTTACTCCACAAGACTCAATGGGCCATGGAAGAGACTTCTACATGTTATTAATACTTTATACCCACATCTACCTGGGTAACTGCTGAATGAAGCACGGCCAGTGCAAGTCTGTGGATCAGCAATCTTGAAGTTCCAGTGCTTGTATATCCTCAATGTAGCTGCGTATGTGTACCAACTGGAATGAGCAAAATAGATGTTCTCGTACCCAGGAAGAACCTACAAAACAAATACAAAACAGTGAGCAATCCACAGCCATGTAACAATCCGTAATTACACATGCTGTTTTCCACTAAACTCAGAGGGAAGTTTATTGCAATAATTTGTACAATTCGTTTTGCCTTCAAACCGCACCCCCCTCCCCCAAGAATTAACAAGGAAAACCAAACTTGAGAGAGACTGGTATTTCCTGTTAAAATTCACCCACTGAAATTTCTCAGTCAGATGCTTACTTGTAAGCCATTAGTAATAACACATGGTTTGGTTTAGTTTTTATTGGTCACTTATGTCCCTACTACTACTTATCATTTCTATAGCACTACTAGTTGTACGTAGCACTGTACAGATACAGATAACGTAAAGACAGTCCCTGCTTAATGGAGGTTACAATCTAACCAAGACACAAAGACATTAAGAGCCTTCCTATGAATAATGGACTACAGGATGCAGGTATTCAGTAAGTTTATTTATTTCAGTTAAAATAGTTGAAATCCACAAGGCTATGAAATGGATAGGGCCTGGGTTCGCGATTTAAAAGTGATTTAAAAGAAGTGGGCCTTTAGGCGGGACTTGACTATGGACAGGGAGGCGGCCTGATGCACCACCTCAGGAAGTTTGTTCCAAGCATACGGTGCAGCAAGGTGGAAAGCACGGAGTTGGGGATGGAGAAGAAGGGCATGGACAAGAACATCTTGCCTGATGAACGGAGGTCATGAGTAGGGGTGTAGGGGGAGATAAGAGTGGAGAGGTACTGAGGAGCTGCAGAGTGAAGACACCTGTAGGTGAGTTGGAGAAGCTTGAACTCTATGCAGAAGCAGATGGGAAGCGAGTGTACTGACTTGAGGAGAGGGGTCACATGGTCATAACAGCATGGAAAGAAGGTCAGTTTTGCAAATGAATTTTAAATAGACTGTAGGGGAGATAAGGTGACTCAGTGGGAGACCTGTGAGAAGCAGGTTGCATTAGTCTAAGCAGGATGTGATGAGAGAATGGATTAGGGTTTTAGCAGTGTGTTCAGACAGGAAGGGACAGATTTTGGCATATTATAGAGAAAGAAACAAGTTTTGGTAGTGTTTTGAATGTGAGCAGAGAAGGAGAGAGAGGAGTCAAAGGTGACTCCAAGATTGCAGGCTGAGGGGACTGGGAAGATGACAGTGGTATGTTTAAGCTTCCTGATTCACTGAATGACTGTTAGTTACAACCAAGTTTCTAGCATGAACACTCCTATTTATAAAGTTCAAAATTTATTTTCTATCAGCATTCTCCAATATTAGCTTGCTATTTCTGAGAATAAAGATGTTTTCAAGGTTCCAGCTGCACTGGATACTAGAACTGGGCAAAAGCTTCAGATGGATGGTCTGACACACTATGTATTTTAACTTTCAAATAAGTTTGCTGTTTATGGTCCTCGTTTGTGAAGCACAGTGTTGTGGCACTGCCTACAACAATAGAGTCCTTACACATCTCCCAACAACACAGCTCTTTACAAAAAAAGTAAAAAAATTCAACCAAGAGATTGTGTGTTGATCAAAATATTATCCCCTCTCCCTTGCATTTCCAAGGAGTGTTGTTTCTGTAAAATATGTAGTAGCACAGAGAATGAGACTGCCAGTAGAAGTTAAACCCAAATCTTATAGGTTCTCATGCTATGTCCCCCACCACTGTTCCTGTGGCAGCACAGATCATCAACCAGAAGGCTAGACTGTTACAACATTTTTGTAACCCTTTTGGACCTTGAGGCGAAGCAACAGCTGATCCAGGGAGATGGAGGTTGCAGCTGGAACGCTGCTTGGCTGCCAAGGGGGCGGGGTCTGAGCCGAGCAGCCTTGGGGCCGCAAATACAAGAGCAAGGCGTGGCCGGTGGCATGTGCTGAAGGGGCACGGCCAAAGGGGCGTGACCTTTGGTTGTGCCCTTCGGTTGGGCTCACCGGTTGGGGCGGGGGGCTAACTTCTCCATTATGAATGAGGTCTGGGAGTGGGAATTGGCTAGGAGGGGGATTTTCCCTTTTGGAATTGTTGAAGTGGAGGAGGAGGATGTTCCCCTCTGCTTTATACTACGGGGGGAGGGGTGGGAGCTGAAATTGCTGAATGCATAGTGGAAGGGATGTGATTTTTGTATGGTATGCTATGGGGTTTGGCGATTGTATTATGATATGAATTGTTGTTACTATGTTGGGGAGGAGGAGTAGAGTGTTAGATTCTGTTGCTAGTTATGGGTAGGAGGGGAGAGGGAAGGGATTGTTAAGAATAATCTAATTCTGTATATTGAAATGTATTATGTTAATTAATATGTATATGAGGTGGGGTTTTTTGTATTGATGGAAAGGTGGTCTCCCTCCTGGTGAGAGCAGGAGGGTAAGGTCAGTTTATGGATTCTCCCCTGGTGGCAGCAGGGGTAGAAATATGGACAGGTGATTTTGTTGAATAGAGTGATTTATTATACTGTATTTATGTTATTGGTGTTTATTGATTTGTTGTATTGGATTTATATGTTATTGGTGTATATATCCCTCTGTCTGTTAGCTGCCTCGAGTCGCCATAGGCGAGAGAGTTGCGGGATACAAATAAAAGGTGATGATGATGATGATTTTTAATTTCCAGTATGTCTGTGGAGAGGCCACCTCTAGCTCAGCAGTTAATATAGATATTATTATGCCAGACTTCAAAGATGTCAATCTGAGTTGGTGCCAGCATCTCCCTTTCCTATCCCCGAAACCTAAAACTGCTGCCTTGACAGATTTTCAGATCAGTACCAGACCAAGAAGCAAGCCCCAACGGCAGAAAAATCACTGAAGCAACTATTCAAAACTGTTTTTTTCATATACCATCAAAAGAAATGTATGGAAACTTCCCACCAATCTCTGCAACAAAGTTTTGTCTAATAACACCTACTATAAAAAGCAAATCAAGTTTACAGAAAAATGGAAAACAAAGTACAAGAGTAACTGTGTATAAAAGCAAGAGCTAGAATGATTTTTTCAGAAATATATCCATGACCAGTATCAGTTTTATTTTATAACAAAATGAAATTAAAGGAAGCTTCAGAGCTGTGTGTATACAGGACCTAACAAACTGGGAACCTGATTCCTGTATGAGACATGCAAGTAAATATTATTAATTAGAGGTTTTTATATGATCATGAATTCACTTGGCCTCTAGAGATTAGAAAAATATTTTTGTTTGCTCTTACCTTGATCAGAGCTGAGCAATGGCCCATTTCCCATGGATATATCTCAGAACGTCCTGGGATGGTGTTACGCCGAATCTCTGATGAATGTGGAAATAATGCAGGAATGAGGTCAAGCAGATCTCCAACTGCATTCAGGAAGTGGACCTCAAAGATGCTCAGTGGCTATAAGGAAAAAAGAGAGATCACAAGCCATGTATCTTCAGACATAGATCCACTAAGTGGGTAATTACCCACATAGATCCACTAAGTGGGTAATTTCAGTTGTAAACTGAAATTTTTCTTTCAGCCTAAATATAACACACATAAATTTTGATGCACTTGATTCTCCCACCATTATAGTATATATTTACATTTGCAGTGCTGCCAATAATAAAGCTGTTAAAGAAAAGGTGAGGGTAAGAAGAATTTTCAAATATTTAATAATGGTCTAACAACAGCATGAAGTGGGAGATTTATAAAGTCAACATCTTCCGTATTGCCTGATTTGAAAATTTAGTCAGGTAAGTCACTATCTAAGTGACACTGAATACACATTTAATAATAAGCACTCAGATATTTAAAAATCTTTGATTATAGAGAATCCCAAAGAGGTTGGAGACAGAGGTGATACATATGAGCTGGGTAAATGGAGGACACTAATAAAGAATGATAGATTTATGAATAAAGGAGGGTCAATAATGAGACATTAAACATGGGCTTTCAACAATTCTTATTATGGTCTAGATTATGAGATGAGGATTGCCTAACTCTCTGCTCATTTTTAACATTTTATAAACACTTTCTTCCTCCCTTCTACATTAAACAGAAATAAATTTTGACCTTATGGGAATTTTCTAAAAATTCCCCACTATGCATCATGCCCCTTCTGTAGACAAAGCTAGCAAGGATAGCAGAGCACTGGAGGCTGGAGAAATTTAAAAAGGGAAGCAACCATATAGCAAAGAAATGCAGTGCTTTCATGTATGCCATTGTTCAAATAGTGAAATCTAACAGTACTGGAAAGAAGTGAAGAGAAAGCATAGAGATATTTTCTCTCTCTTGCTTCCTATTTCCTTTCTTGTTAACTACATGGATCATGACCCACCCCCCTCACACACACCCCAAAATACTCCCATTTCATAAATATTGAGAAATACATATTTGGTACTTTAAATCTCAGGAAGTGACCAGCTTGGAAGGAAACATCCTATGAACCAAATTATTGAGCAATAAGGAAGTATGTAAAAATCTTATTTTTATCCCCTTCACAACTATCTGGGGAAATAAAGATAATAAAATGGAAAACTACCACACTCTTTTTGGGGGGGGAAATCAAGAGATGGAGATTCATGAAACATAACAAAATGTAGCTGCAAGTTCATAAAAGTTAGACTATGTGGTGGAAATGAAACAGTGGAAACAATGAAACTGAATATTATTTAACACAAAACTTTCCGGTTTACAACAAATAGTTAAGGCAGGTTCTTACTACTTAAACAAATCCCCCAAACCAAGGAAATTAATATTTCCTAAGCCCAGCAACCAAAGGAAAAAACCAACCACCACACCACATCTCCCAAACTCCTGCCAAACCTGCCTTAACGACTGTCTACAATTTTGTTTTCAAACAACTTTGCTGTTTATGGTCATTTGTGAAGCACAGTGTTGTGGTACCACCTACAATGATAGAGTCCTTACACATCTCCCAACAACGTTCCAATCCTGGAATTTTGGTTTTTATAGATGTTTTATTTTGTATTGTGTAAACCGCTTTGTGTGCTGTGGCAGAAAAGTGGGGTACAAATGTGACTAAATAAATAAATTGTCCAATCAGGGCTCAGAACTGGTCTTCACAGAGTGAGTGTGCGCGCTGGGGGGTGGGGGTGGAGGGAGGCAGGCTGACTGACTGTGAGTGTGTGCTGGGTGGGAGGGAGGGGCACTCTGTGTGCGTGTGTGTATGTCGTGGGGAGGGGGGCAGTGAGAGTGTGTGTGCTGGGAGGTACCTGCTGACAGGTTAGGAGGCAGCTGGGAGCGCAAGCAGCCAGGTGGGCGAGTGGGGAATGTGGGGGGAGGGGAGGGAACGACGGCACAAGTTCCTCCCCCTCCCGTCCCTGCTGCCCAGGCCGCTGCCAACTGTGTGTGCTGGGAGTGTGTGTTACACAGACCACTAGCACATGGCACTCCAAAAAGACAGGAGTTGTAAACTACAGTTTGAGAGAACACTTCTTTGGTCTCATCTTCTCAATAATGGACATTCACTGACACTGGGTTTTTGTATGCTAAATATGCAATAGAAGACTGTGCTAGTGATAAGAGGAATGTTTTATCTTTCAATAAAGTATCATGGAGTCTGAATTCTCCATCCCTTCTTACCCTCAAAACTACTTAAAGACAATTTTATCATTCTTACTGTTTTTTGGTGTCGTTTAGCCCATTCTGCAGCTCCCATGTACAGCCCATCCAACTGTGCAATAACGTAGCCTGCTTGTCTCCAAAAGGGGTCATCCTTGTGGCTTTTGATTTGTTCTCTGGTCCACTGATCTTGTTTTCTGCATAGGAACAAATTTAGCTTGAAAGAGTGCTTTCCATACTCTATACATCCCAGAAGTACAATATCTTATCAAATAATAAATAATGGAATGGGCTGACTACAGGCAAATATTGTCCCCATTAAGATGCTCACCAGTAGTGCGCGCTCTCTCTCTTTCTCTCTCTCACGCACACACTTTTAAATACACGCACACTAGAATATTACTGTGAGTTTTGATCAAATAGGCAAATTCAGTTTTTGGCAGTTGTCCTAGGTTTTTTGTACAAGTCCGTCTGCATATAAGGAATATAAATAATGTAAGCAGCCCATTGCTGCCCTTCCTCACATGCTCCGGTATGCCAGGACAGAGGGATATAGGGTCATAGTCCTCAGTGCTTAAGTTCTGGGCTGCAAAGCAACCTTTAGACAGGTTGGACATGGCTGCTGTGAGGTAGTGCAGCTCTAAAACTGTTCTACTTTTTGTTGATGGCCATTACAGCTCAAACAGAAGAGCTGAATCCAGGCAGCACAAAATGACAAAATCACCTCCCTTTGAGAGCCCCCTGGAAGGGCTGCCCCTAGCCACCTGGGGTCTAGTTATAGAAAAGGTTGACTGGCCAAGTAGGTGGCAAATCGCCCAGGTGAGGGTTTTCTGGGCAAGGGAGTTAGGTGACCAAGAAGTCATATGACTGGTTGGTTGGGATAAAGAAGCAGATCCAAGTAAGTGGGATGAGCGTGTGTGCGCGTATGTTTCAGTGTCATCAAAGGTTAGCTGCAGAGTAGAAAGCTTCCAAGGTAGAGCTAACAGGCAAAGGTTTGTTGTAGCAAGGACTGTAGGCATCCATTATGCAAGAGGCAACAGCCAAGTCTGGAAGGGGAGCCTGGCAAAGGGTCCTGTTTTCCCAGCTGAGGGTCAGGCGATCTGGGGACCATCAGGACATGAGAGGGGTGAGGCTTAGCGGTACCTTGTAAGGGGAAGAACAGGGCTCCTCCATGGGACTCCTCCATGGAGTGTCGCAAGGTTCAGTTTTGTTCCCTCTCCTGTTCACCGTGGACATGCAGCCTTTGGGCAAGGTTGTCAAAGGATTTTTGGTGTGCAGTGTCATCAATATGCTGACACGCAACTTTACTTCTCTTTTTCAGTTGACCCAGGCCCGGCAGTCGCAATGCTTACCCAGTGTCTGATGGCTATGGGGGACTGGATGAGGGTGAGCCGCCAGAAGCGGAATCCCGATAAGATGGAGGTGATGTTGGTGGGAGTGGCTGAGGGGGTGGTTGCATGCATCATTGATGGGATCTGCCCCTCGTTGGTCCCTCAGGTTAGGAGTCTGGGGGTGCTCCTGGACTCATGGCTCTCCCAGGATGCCCAGGTGGTTGCTGTGGCGAAGGGAGCATTCCGCCAATTTCACTTGGTGCAACAGCTTTGGCGGTATGTCTCAGACTCCAACCTTGCCACCGTCATCCATGTTTTCACCACTGCAAGATTAGACTAGTGCAACGCGCTCTACAGGTCGCCATGAGCACATTACACCTGTGCTCCAGTCTCTGCACTGGCTGCCTATAATCTTCTGGGCCCAATTCAAGGTGTTGGTTTTGATCTATAAAGCCCTATACGGCTTGGGCCCCGCGTACCTGTGGGATCACCTCACCCCCCCAAGTTCTGGATCAGCCCCTGCAGTCAGCCAGAGGCACCCTCCTCAAGATCCCCTGAGTGGTTAGGGTGTTGACGATGAGGAGAGCGTTCTGGGTGGCTGCACCATGACTGTGGAATTCCCTCCGTACGGAGGTCTGCCTAGCCCCAAGCCTTCCCTCTTTCTGCAGACAGTGTAAGACCTGGATGTTCTGCCGGGCATTTGGTGAGGGAGGAGGATGGGGGTGTTTATACTCCATCGTGAGTTATGTATTGTTTTTTATATTATTTTTTATATTGTTGTATAGATTTTATGGTTAGGTGATTTTATTGTGTTGTAAGCTGCCCAAGCTACAGTAGTAGGAGGGGGTGGCCTATAAATATGATAAATAAATAAATTAAATAAAATAACTGAGCATCCCTAATGTAGGTGTATGTACCAGTGTAGTGGTGGGGAACAGAGATCCAGTGGGGATCTAGGGTGCCAGGCAGAGCTGTTGTTAGGCACAAAGTCTATGAGCAGGCCCCGGACCCCATCCCAGAAGGGGACAAGCCAGGTCTTGAGGAAAGGAGAACCAGCTGTTGTAACAAAACTAGGGAGAAAAGACCAGAGTACTGGTGAGGAGAGCCAGATTGTACCAGGGTCCTAGGAAGAGTGAGCAGAAATAGTCCAGATGCTGACAATGATACCACCCTGGCAGGATCATCTGTGCGGATGCTAAGAAGGAGATGCCAGAGAGCGGGCTAGGGACCTCAGGAAGGGTGATGCCGCAGGTTGGTCGTAACCCTGAAGCACAGAATCACTAGAGCAGCTGGACAAGGTCAGAGACCCTGAAGAGAGAGACCCAGAAGAGCCAAGCCAAAGTCTTGGTGCCTGGATCACCTGCAGAAAGGGCACAATAGATAGTCTTCTCAGGTGGAAGCCCACTGGCACATCAACACTGAGCCATTCTCCAGAAGATGATGTGGCAAGAGTCATCACCAGCCTCCAGGACAAGAAGAGGACAGAAACAGCTGCAGAGAAGGCAGCAGAATTGCGAGTCTGGGTTCCTGGTATTATGGGTACTTACACTTAGTCTAATGGCGGTGTAACTACCCAGTATTATGGGTACTTATGCCTCCATTACACCTGCTCCCTGGTTTGTATCTGCTGGGCTGCTCCTCTCAGGTGGCACCACGCAAAGTAGTAGACCTGAATGTCTAGCCACATACGGCAGTTACTCTGTATCTTATCAGGAAAGAACTGGTGAGGCAGTATGGAAGCATGAGATCTTAAACTGCTGCTTAGATGACTACCAAATGTGGACAAACACCCCGTCCCCCTTAATTTATTTTCAGAGGTATCAACACTCATGCCTTTAGCAACTACAGAACTAGATATTGAGCATGAATTTTAGTATGGGACTAGGAACCTGAAGGAAGAATGCTATCCATGGGGGCATAGGCATGAGCAAAAGGTGGTTGAGAGGTTTAGGAGATTTTTAATGGAAGCAAGAGTTAGACAATCATTAGCTGAAGAAGAGTAATTATATACATCAAACGTTGATCACCGCAACTTAGAACCTGATCCTCCTTCCTCTTACCTCAGGTTTACACTGTTAACTCCATTGATTTCCACAGTTACACAAGTGTGAGTGAGTGTAGGGTCAAGTTTTTAGTGTCTAATTTAGAGCATCTTTTATAGAAACACACACCATGTAAACTCTAGCATGCAGTAGCAAGTAGAGACTGAAAACTCATAATTAGTAAGGGACCAGATAGTTCAGTGTGGTATTTAGTAAACATGCTGGCCTGGATTGCTACTAAACATGGAAAGTATGTGAGATCATTGGTGTAGCAGGGCAAAGTGCTGGGAAGCATGCAGGCCCTTTAAGGAGATGCATTCCAGGGCTAAGAGAGAACCTGAGTGGAGCCAGGTGAGCTGGGTTTGGCGAGGCCAGCCCAGAGCTCAGCTCAGGACCCTGTGGAGGAGATAGGAGCTGAGCGGAGCTCTGTCTCCAGGCAGACCCAGATGGGAGAGTGTTGCGCAAGCTGGAGGGGTCTTCTGGAACTCTGGCTGCAGACGTGTTGACTGCTCAGCCAAAGAGGCCTTATGAGAGCCGGAGGGGAGTACCTGGCTCCGAGAGGTAAATGCAGGGGACTGGGTTAGCTAGCCAGAGGGTGGTGCCTGGCTGGAAGGCTCTGAGCAAGGAACTTGGCTAGTCAGAGGGTGGTGCCTGGCTGGGACCCCTGATAGCCAGAGGGGTTTGCCTGGCTGTATGGAATGTGTGAGGCCATAGGGTAGAGTGCCTGCCCAGGAAGGACTACGGACATGTTGGAGACTTTAATAAAGGTGACTGGAAATTTAATTCCCAGCTGAACTGGCCTTCTTGGGGCAGGAATCCTGCAGGGACTTACCCCGAGCTAGCTCCATATATTCGCAATTGGCATTATTTGTTGTACTAGTTCAAATGCCCCTCTGAGGGAACAAAATGGGGCTGGACAATATTTCCTGCATGATATATTTGGAATTCTTATTATTGTTATATGTATTCACAGTTAAGGCAGTCCACCACAACTTCGGTGTAAAAATTGAATCAATAGTAGAACTAGAGGTATTGTCCAGTTTTATGGGATCAGTTTCAGATGGTGGAGCCCACTGATGCTGGGGATGTGCTTCGGCCTGTCAGAGCCACCACTTGTGAGTTAGAACCATGCCTGTCCTGGCTGGTGAAAGCCAGCCAGGAGGCGTTATGGCCGTTGCTGGCAAGGGTAGTCAACGTCTCCCTTAGGGAGGGCAGGGTGCCAGAGTGTTTGAAGGAGACGGTGGCAGGGCTGGTCCCAGGGTTTGTGAGGCCATGTGCGAAGTCTTGGTGCGGGGCCTAATTTGCATAATTAGGCACCACCTAATTATGCAAATGTATACATTTGCATAAAACTTACTCCCTCTGGACAGGAAGGATTCCCATTCTCCACCTCTCCGAGCAACCATGGAGAAGCATGGCCTCCTAATGCTTCCCCCCCTCCCCAGCCGAGTGTCTACCACCACTCCCCAGGAGTGGTTCCACTGCAGGGGCAGCCAAGCGGGCAGTGACACAGGCACAGAGAGACTGACTGCGTCCACTGCCTTACTGGAGGAGGGGCCAGGGGGTGAGCTTAGCCAGTCTGGCCTCCAGGGCCTGTTGCTTCTTGCTGCCAGTGCCGCCTGTGCCTTGTGCACGCATGCGGTGTGACCAGTCCAGAGGTGCTGCTATCACACACACAAGACACCCAAAATGCAGCTAGCTTATTAAGCGCATTATGCCATGAAAAGAGACATATAACCAGTTCAGTTGTGCCCCCATAATCAGTTCATGCTGCCCCCACCCCATAACCAGTTCATTTCTGCCCCCGCCCCCATATAATCTATTCACGCTGCCCCCACCCATAACCATTTAATTTGTGCCCACGGGGCAGCGTGAATTGATTATATGGGGGTGCAAATGAACTGGTTATGGGGTGCGGGTTTAAAGACAGTATTCCTGTTAGCAATAACTTCATTAAGAAGAGTTAGTGAAATAGCAGCCATAATAATCTCAGAACCATATTTGCAGATTTATTTTCCAAGACAGAATAGATATTGCTTTACATCCTAAATTCCTACCTAAGATAGTATAAGTAAGACAGTTGTGAGAATGTGGCCCTTTTTACACGGGTCTCTCCTCCCAGCCGTAAACACGCAGATTTCTGTGTGTTCATGGGTGGGGGAACCCCATGTGAATGACGTGGTGCACGCGCCCATGGTGAGTGGGGGTGCGTGCGCGCTCGCCTAACACGCATCCCCACTCACCCCCCCACTCATCCCCACGCACGGAGCAACCGGGGGAAATGGTGGTTACTATGTGGGTGTGGATGAGTGGTGGGTGAGTGGGGATGTGTGTGCAGCTGTGTGCATGCCCCATCCATGCACTGGTGCGCCCACGGACTCCCCACCCGGTGGAGCCATGTAAAAATATCATGTGAGGAGCCACTCGAAGAAGAACAGAAGGTTGCTACCTTGCAAACAAGGTTCTTTGAGATGGCTCCGAACATTCTCACAACACCCACCCTTCCAGCCCCGCATGGAATTCTTTTCTTATATTTCTAGAAAGGGTTGAAAGGAACTGTCATTCAGAGGGGGAGGGTTCTTTTTATACCAGAGGAGCTCAAGACCATCATGTGGTCTATTATTTGAACAGGGTGAGCGCGCACAACCCAGTTGTGAGAATGTTGGGAGCGGTAGCAACCTTCTGATCAGCACGTGGGCAGGAGCTGTTTGTAAACAGCCTTATCTCCCAGCCCGATCCAGTGTCCCTGCTGCTGCTGCTGCACTACTAGAAGGCAGAGGCAGGTGAGGGATGGGGTCTGGAGCCAGGGAGGGGAGGAAGAATCACTTTCTGGGGGAGAAGCTGGCTGCAGCCTGCTGCCCAGCCAGGTAAGTGCGGGGCCCCAGCTGGCGGCGGGGCCATGTGCGGCCGCACGTGGCACATGCCTGGGGCCGGCCCTGGGCGGTGGTCCAGCCCCTGCTTAAGAAGCCATCTTTGGACGTGGACTCCCATGCCAGCTATTGACCAGTCTCTAACCTTCCCTTTTCAGCGAAAGCTATTGAGCGGGCAATGGCTCAGCAGCTCTAGTGGCACATCTCAATTGCATTGGGTTTCTGGATCCCTCACAGTCTGACTTTCGTCTGGGTTATGGCACTGAGATTGCGCTTGTGGCCCTGGCCGATTACCTCCACCTGGTTATGGACCAGGATCAACAGACCCTGTTGATCCTATTAGATCTGTCGGCTGCATTGGACACTGTTGAACATGAGGTGTTGGTAGGCCACCTGCGGGACCGTGCTGAGGTGGGTGGAACCGTCTTAGAATGGTTCTGCTCTTTTCTGACTGGGAGAACTCACTGGGTGATCCTGGAGGATTGTATATCTTCTCCCCAGGACCTCACATGTGAAGTCCCACAGGGTTCCATTTCTGTCTCCACTCTTGTTCATTATGTACATTCAGCTGCTGGGGGAAGTCGTGAGGGGGTTTGAAGGTGTGCAGTGTCACCAGTATGCTGATGACACCCAACTCTCATTTTCATCAGACCTGAGCCTGGCAATCTCAGTCCTTACCTGGTGTTTGGCAGCTGTGGGGGATTGGATGAGGGCAAGCCCTCTGAAGCTGAACCCTGACAAGATGGAGGTGATGTTGGTGGGCAAGGATTTAGGGAGCCTAGAAGTGGTGGAGTCTCCTGTCATTGATGGGATCTGCCCTCCTTTGGTCTCCCAAGTTCGGAGTCAGAGTGCTCCTTGATCTGCAGCTCCGTCTGGAGGCTCAGGTGGCAGCTGTGGCAGGGAGTGCATTTCGGCAATTACATCTGGTCCAACAGTTTAGGCCATATATCTCAGACTCGGACCTTGCTTCCATCATCCCTGCCTTTATCACCTCAAGATTAGACTTGCAACGCGCTCTGCATGTCCTGTCCTTGATGCTGGTCTGGAGGCTGCAGATGGTACAGAGCGCAGCGGCCCATTTGCTTATGGGAACGTGTTGCAGGGAGCACATAACACCGGTGCTCCAAGTGCTGCTCTGGCTGCCAATAGTCTAACGGACCAAATTCAAGGTGCTGGTGTTGACCTATACAGCCTAACATGGCCTAGGCCCTACGTACCTGTGGGACTGCCTCACTCCCCGTGTTCTTGATCAGCCCCTGCGGTTGTCTTGGTGGAGGTCCCTCAGACAAGGTGGGTGGCCACCGATTATAGGACTTTTTTGGTGGTCGCCCCCAGGTTGTGGAACTCCCTGCCCAAGGGGGTCCAATTGGCCCAGAGCCGTGTCCCCTTCTGCCATGGTTGTAAGTCCTGGCTGTTCATCAAGCGTTTGGCAAGGGAGAGGGGTAGGGAGGGGTGGGGTTTTATTTTCTCAGTTGTAGATTTTTGTTAATATTAATTGTGTATATATTTTATGTAGATGTTGTTTTTATTGATTTTTATGGAATTGTATTTTCTATTTGTGGTTCACTGCCCAGGGCTGCCAGAGGCAGGATGGGCGGGATAAAAATATAATAAATAAATCCCACAGCACACAAGCAAGATCACAAATTTCTACTGAAGGGTCTGCTGATTCAGTCTTTCTTCTAGTCCTAAATAACATATTAATTAATTATTAATTATTTATTTTTAATTTTTACCCCGCCCTTCCTGCCAACGGTGGCTCAGGGCAGCTTAAAATATCAAAACATAAAATACAAATTTAAAACAACCAAATTATATAAAAACATAAAATACCCCACCACCCTACACCATCCCCCTGACCACTCTCCACCCCAGCCACCTAGCTCATCCCTATCCCCTCACAACACCCTCCTCCCCTAACCCCCAATGCCAAATGTCCTCATGAAATTCATATGCAAGAATTACATTTCAGACTAATCAAGACATACCTCATGAACTCTTGAACTCTGCTCAAAATGGTGGGATTCTTAATCAACTGTGGATACAGATTTGCAAAGTGGTTGCACATATGTCTACAAAAACAAGGGAAGAAATAAGTTATTTTCTGCCATTTTCTCTTACATGCTGCTACTTTTATAAACACAGACCAATAAGCAGCATGGTTTGCAAATCAGCCCTTTCCTTATAGTGGAATTACCTCTGGTGCAAGACAAGCCAGAGATGCAGGAAGGAACAGTTCACACTAAAAAATATTTTGTATATTACCTACTCAAACTACCTTACAACAAAGAAAAGGGGGACTACTAATGCTATAATGAGGCTTAACCTTTCAAGTACACTTGTAGATCAGAGACATTTTGAAAGTCTTAGCACACTGCTCTAAAAGTAAGATGCATAGTTTATTAGAAGGGGATTCCCCAAAGCTGTATATGCTTGCAAAACATGAGAGAGTCACATTGGCTTTCCAGTGTATCGAATGAGAATCCTTATAAGCAGCACTGTTGGAATCTGGAGCCACCCAAAATAGTTGAGGACAACAGATTCAGGCCAATCATCAGTGTGAGGTGCTCACGTCCAGTACTGGGGCAGGATATCAATTAGCAAGTATGAGCTTCTTGCCCCATCATGTAGAGCACCTGTAATTAGCCAGTCCTCACCTTAAAAGCCTGTGATAATCCTATATAATGAGGACAATGTTTGGGTGATGTTGAGGCTTTGTTTCCAATTCCTCAAAGTATAAAATACACCTCTACATAAGGACAACACAAGGCAAGCCTACGTACACTCAAGGTCCACTACTGGGCAGAATCTCATCTGTTTCCTCAGTACCCAGAAGAGAGAGCATGTTTGGGTGGTAAACAGGAGGAACCAGAGCACAATAAACAGCAGCAATCCCCATCTGACAGAAAGGCTCTTCCGCCCTCCCCTCCCCCCAGTTGGTTATAGTCTGTCTATGGTACCCTGATTATCTATCTTGGTCTAGAACTATCTTCCCAACAATGCTCTTTGCTTCCACTGCACCCATCAGCAGGGAGTCAATTTTCAACAAAATTACATTAAAGCAGCCCCTAGTGTAATTGGGTTTTGAGGTTCACCCTGAATGACAACCCACTGCACCTCCAAACACAGCTGTGACTTGTAATCCCCACAAGCTTCTGTTCTTACAGTTCAGGATTGCAACAGCAAGTGCCAACAAGAGAGAAACAATTACATTCCGTAGCCTTAGAATTTATCCTTTTTTTAAAAAAAACCACAACCTGATACAACCCAAAATAGCATTTGCATTTTAGCCAACACATTATGTTGTTGATTCACATTATGCTTGTTGTCTACTATGATTTGTATTCAGGAGAGAATCAAGCTCAGGAATTCAAACAGAAGTTTTTAAGCATATAATAGTTGTTTTCAATTCTGTCTTAGTATTGCATGAAGCCTCTAGGTAAAAATTCTTCATGTTTTATAATGGCATTGTGCTCTGAAGAAGTAATCAGATCATCAGGCTACATGTTGTGTTTTTAATGTTTTTATGGGATGGGGGAAGGTAGTGTGGGAGAGTCAGAGTTGGGAGTGGGCATCCCACAAACCCCCATTGATATTTAGCATCTGTATTTTTATTTGTATTTTGGTAGTAGAAGGCAGTAGGGAGTGGGGATGCCTTTGGGTGAGAAGTATGGGAATTGAAGTGGGTGGGAGTGAGCAAGGATGTGGTTAAAAGTGTTTTATTGCTTAGTTTTAATTATATTGTGGATAGGGAGGAGGTTTGCAGGTTGGTAGTATTATGAGGTTAACAGGATTTATTTGCAATATATTGGCTATGTTGTTGTTAGCCAGCTTGAGTCTCTTCGAAAGGGCAGAGTATACATTTAAAATAATATGATTATGATGATAATGTAAAGTTTTGCAACTCTAAGACAAAATGTAAGGGAAACATGGAATTGGAGACAATCTAAAAAAAAATCAAACTGCAAAGGCATATTAATCCATCTAGGTCAGAGATGAGTATTGCTGACATGGTGTGTTCTTAGTGTGTTCATACTAGATTGAGGTGTAATTAATCCCCCACAGTGAGTGGGTGGTCATGGAGGGAGCGCAGAACGTGGAGGGCTGCAGGACTGGGGGGGCTAGCCTGGGAGGGGCACTGCTCCATCCCGGGCAGGTGCAGGCTGGTCTGGTCAGGCTGCAGGGTGGAGGCAGTGGAAGCCCCTGCAGGCAGGGAGTGTCAGGGGGGATGGGGTCATTCAGGGCCAAGCAACCTAAGGTCAGGGCAATACGCCCCTTTACACTCGAACCCCCTTCCCAGGAGACACAAACTCGGCATGGTTTCCGGACTGGCTCCAGGGGTGGAATATGCCCGTCAGGATAGTAGTACGGCCCTTGAAATCCCAAAAGGATTAGGCTTATATCATCATAGGGCGCCGGGTCAACCGTGCTGGTGTACTCCTGCTCTCCCACCACCCACTCAATCCCCGGTTACACCACAGGGGCGGTAGATTAGTGCGCAAGGTGTGGGAATACAGGGTAAGGACCAAGGAACACAGAAAGGACAGGGAAGCCACTCGTACAGGGCTGAAGTAAACGGGGGCAGGGCTCCCCAAGAGGGGAAAGGCTGACTCACACCCCCACTCACCCCAAACAAATAACAAGGTCACACTTACCACATGGGAACAAGGAAAACCAGGGAGGGTTCACTCTCACACACAGACAGTCCACTGATACACGCCACACAGCCGCCCAGGGAAGGGAAAGGGAAGATAAGCAGGCTCGCCACTCTCCAGAGCTCAACGGTCCTTCTCTCTCTCTCTCTCTCTAGCAGTGGGGCCAGTCTAAACAGATCACTGGCGCTGTGTGCTTCACAGCGCCGGCATTTGAAGGAGAGACCACGCCCCTTCCACACATCTGCAAGCGCGCAGAACATCGAAGCGCTGTCGGCTCCACCCCCGCGCTCTGCGTGGTGTCAGGGGGCAGCGTCTGAGCTGTGTGTCCTGGTGGTTGCTCCGCAACCGCCATGTCTGTGTCGGCATTATTGGGGGAAGCGGCCGGCTCTGTCATGGGTTCTGGCGGGGGGCTGTGCCGTACATGGACTCCAGGCTGCGGCCGCCGGCGGGGCCGGAGGACCCAGGGGCAAACCATGATAGTACCCCCCTCGAGCCCCCCGCCCGAGGGTCCAGGAAGGTCCCGGCTTCTCTGGGTATCGACGGTGAAATTGTCGGGTTAGGCGAGGTGCTGTTATGTGGGATGCGGGCTCCCAAAAACGCTCATTGGGCCCATAGCCGACCCAGTCAATGAGGTAATATAAACGACCTCGGCGATACCTGGAATTTAAAATGGCGTGAACCTCATAGTCCGCTTCTGTTGAAAGCCCTGGGGGGTTCCCCGGCAGGGGCTCTAAAGGTACGGTTGGTGGTAGTGGCTTTTTCAGAAGCGAGACATGCACCGTGGGGTGGATTCTAAGTCGTGGGGGAAGTTGGAGTTGAAAAGTTACTTCGTTGATTTGTTGGCTAATGGGGAAAGGCCCTATAAATCGGTCATCAAGTTTTTGTGAGGGGTGCGTAGAAGGGTAATGGCGCCGATCAAGCCAAACATAGTCCCCGGGTTGAAGGGCCTCCGCGGGTCGCCGCTGTAGATCAGCATATTGTTTGTACTTCTGTTGAGCGGCCGCAAGGGTAGTTTTTGCATGGTGTTGGACTTGGCGCAGGTGTTGTAAGAGGCTCCCTGCCGCGGGAACTTGTACAGAGGCAAGGTCGGGTGTACAATTTTGAGGATGATACCCATAGGAGACGTAAAAGGGGGACTCCCCTATGGATGAGTTGGGGGCATTATTATGCGCAAATTCTGCAGGAGGAAGCCAGGTGTACCAATCGTCTTGAAGATAATTTATGTAGCAGCGTAGGTATTGCTCAAAGTTTTGGTTTATCCGTTCCACTTGGCTGTTTGCCTGTAGGTGGTATGCAGTTGTAGGGCTTAATTGTACTTGCAGGGCCTTAAAAAAGGCTTGCCAAAAGCGGGAAATGAACTGCGGGCTGCGGTCACGTGGCCACCCATGTAAACAGACAATGTGGCGGATGAACAACAAGGCTGTCCGTTGCGCTGTAGGTAGCTTTTTGCAGGCGATGAAGTGCGCCATCTTTGTGAAGTGGTCTACCACGACACATACAGTGGTATACCCCCGCGAGGGGGGAAGGTCCACGATAAAGTCTATACCAATCCATTGCCAAGCCCCCTTGGGAGGCTCGGTGATTTGAAGTAGCCCTTGGGGAGCTTGTCGTGTTGCGCACGTGTAGAACAATTGCAAACATACTGTTGAACATCTTGGGTAAGAGATGGCCACCAAAAGAAGCGCTGGATTAGGTGCCGGTTTCGGTCGCGTCCGGGGTGCCCTGCTGATGGGGCATCGTGATGGGCCCAGAGGATCTGGGGCCGACACGAAGGGGGAACGACTATGCACCCCTGGTGTTGCAAGAGACCCTGGTCTGCTACGTAGGTCGGGTCCGTGGGTGGCAAAAGTTCTTGCGTGGTGGCATGTACAAGTTGTTCTGGTGTGACGTAGGTTGTGGCGAAAACCTTAGCCTCGAGAATTGCTCCCTTCGGGGGTTTGTCTTCGTTGGTGGTTTCATGATACCGTGATAAGGCATCGGCAAGGGTGTTGAGTTTTCCGGGGTTATAACTAATCGAGAAGGTAAAACGTGAAAAGGATAGGGCCCAACATGCATGTCTAGCTTTAGCAATGTGGGCTGTTTGCAAAAAGGTTAAGTTCTTGTGGTCCGTTATTACCGTGACGGCGTGTCGTGCCCCCTCTAGGTAGTGGCGCCAATTCTCAAAGGCTGCCTTGATGGCCAGCAATTCTCTATCAAAAATTGTATAATTTTGTTCCGCGGAGGTAAGCTGTCGGGACTAGTACACACAAGGGAGACCTTGCTCCCCTTTAGTATCGGGTTGTGACAATACTGCCCCTAAAGCCTTGCTGGAGGCATCTGCCTCTACTTGAAAGGGTTTGTCGAAGTCTGGGTGCCGGAGTAGAGGAGCGGACATAAAAGCTTGTTTTAGATGTGCAAAGCAGCGTTGTTGTTCAGGCCCCCATATGTATGCTTGGTGCTTTTTCAATAACCGCGTTAAGGGGGTGGTGAGTTCTGCGTAGTGTGGAATATATTGGTGGTAGTAATTCACACTCCCTAGAAATCGCTGCAGAGGTTTGATTGCTTTCGGTGGGGGCCACTGGCAGATTGCTTCTACCTTATATGGGTCCATTTGAATTCCTGCTGGGGTAATCACGAAGCCCAGAAAATCCACTGAGGTGAGATGAAAGGCACATTTCTCTAGTTTGCAATATAGTTTGTGTTCGGAGCCGTTGAAGAACACAACGAACATGGGAGACATGGCGGACTCTCCCCACCCAGCAGCGGCCACATGCAGCTCCTTCCAGTCAATCCCTCCCCCACATGGGCCCTGATCCGCTTCGCGCGGGGCAGCAATAGGAACTCGCCTGCGGTGCCCAGACCCCGCAGGGAAAAGTGCCTCCTTGACACCCCCAGTCCCTCCTTCTGACCCTGGACTTCAGATCTGGTTTTCCTTCCCTTCCTGGGCGAGGAGGAAGACCCTGCGCTTTGGCCCCAGGGCTGAGTGCAAACACTTTTCCTATTGGTTGCACGGTGGAGGGCGTTCCTCTCCTGCCTCGGTTTGGGGGTTCAAACAAAACTCCCTGTCCCCACAGCTACCCGGTTTCCAGAGCAGCCCTTCCACTTCATCTGCTCCAAACCTCTGCTCTGCTAAGGATGGTGCTATTATGGAGGTCATGATGCCTTCTCTTGCCTGGCTGCTTGCCTTTTCCCTATGCAAGGACTCATCTGGGCCAGAAAGACTCCCCAAATAGTTCTTCCCAATACCTTTCTTCAAGAACTTAGGGAGGTGCTTGTATATGAACGTCCCGGCTAGCATACAAGCTAACACCCCTAGGCTGTTCCCACCCACACCCACGCCAACCCTGTATCCCACCCATAAACTGTTCCCCACCCGGACCCGCACCCACCCCAACCCTGCATCCCACCCTGCAACAGACTGTGTTTTCTTCCATCTGATGTTAACCCTGGGAACTCATTGCTGCTGGGTTGTGCCAGTGTTTTCCTGTGCTTGGGGTTTATACGTTATTCATTTTAAGATTGATGTGCATTTTAGACTGTGTTTTCTTCCATCTGATGTTAACCCTAGGAATTCCTTGCTGCTGGGTTATGCCCTGGCTCTGCCTACCGTTGCCCTGGCTCCGCCCACCGTTGCCCTGGCTCCGCCCACTGGCTTGCTGGCAGCAAAGCCGCCAGCAGGCTGGACGGCCTTATTGCCCCTCCAAACTAAAAAGCCACCAGCCGCCCCTGCCATCAGAATAGTAGTGCGGCCCTTGAAATTCCAAAAGGATTAGGCCTATATCATCATAGGGCGCCGGGTCAACCGTGCTGGTGTACTCCTGCTCTCCCATCACCGACCACACACTCAATCCCCAGTTACACCACAGGGGCGGTAGATTAGTGCGCAAGGTGTGGGAATACATGGTAAGGTCCAAGGAACACAGAAAGGACAGAGAAGCCACTCGTACAGGGCTGAAGGAAATGGGGGCATGGCTCCCCAGGAGGGGGAAGGCTGACTCACACCCCACTCGCCCCAAACAAATAACAGGGTCACACTTACCACACGGGAACAAGGAAAAGCAGGGAGGGTTCACTCTCACACACAGACAGTCCACTGATACACGCCACACAGCCGCCCCAGGAAGGGAAAGGGAAGATAAGCAGGCTCGCCACTCTCCAGAGCTCAACGTTCCTTCTCTCTCACTCTCTGGCAGGGGGGCCAGTCTAAACAGATCACCGGCGCTGTGTGCTTCACAGCGCCAGCATTTGAAGGAGAAACCACACCCCTTCCACGTGCCTGCAAGTGCGCAGAGCGTCGAAGCGCTGTCGGCCCCGCCCCCGCGTTCTGTGTAGCGTCAGGGGGCGGCGTCTGAGCTGTGTGTCCTTGTGGTTGCTCCGCAACCGCCGCGTCTGTGTCGGCATTATTGGGGGAAGCGTCATGTCATGGGTTCTGGCGGGGGGCTGTGCCGTACATGGACTCTAGGCTGCGGCTGCCGGCGGGGGGCCCGGGGGCGAACTCTGCAGATGGTTGGGCTCAGACAGGGAGCAGCAGGATCCAAGCTGATTTTCACTTTGCAAGCTTTCGAGGTTTGGCTTGGGACACCCAAACCCCCAATTCTGAGGTATGATTTGGTTTCCTTGAAACCCGAGTGCACAGCTGTAAGTATTGATTCCCCCGTCCCCCACTATGGAAAGTATCTTCCTATGAGCAAGGATATAGACTTCCCTTTAATGGTAACTTTATGCTCTAATAATTTTAATATGAAAAGATTAATTTCCTCCACAACATAAACCAGAGAGAGAGAGAGAGATAGAAACAGGTTAGATCATTCTTCAGGCTAAATTCTTGAATCACTGAAAACTGCCAGCTTTTCAGTGATGGACAAGGCCTTGTTTTGCAGTTTTATTACAATTATTACACACCATTATTACAAGAGAAAATGTCTGTAGGTGTACTATTTAATGTGGCTTACTAATTAGTGTCTATGTTCTTGGGGGAAAACTGGTGATGCTACTTGCTATATGCCAAAGAATATCAGCTGTCACTATTGTCTTCCAGTTCTATTCCGCCGAATGTGTCAACTGTGCGTGTAAACTGTCTATTGATGTGAAAAGATCAGTAAGAGTCAGGGAAACATGGAGCCTGTTAAATACATGTTATATCTGTTCATATTAACCTGGAGTGCTTGCATATGTTTGTTTGTTTATTTATTTAATAACTTGTATCCCGCGCTCCCTCTAGCCCTACAGCAGCTCAGGGCGGCTCACAAAACATTTAAAACAATATATAAAAACAATACATAGAAGGGATTACTAAAACAATAAACAACAACAACAAAGAGGTAAACACCACTGGTAAAAACCTGACCCTTATTCCCCCCCTCCTCCAAAGGCCTGAATGAACAGCCAGGTCTTACAGGCACGACGAAAGGCCGATGGTCTGGCAGCCAGGTGAGCTTCCTCTGGGAGGGAGTTCCACAGCTGTGGTGCGGCCACCGAAAACGTCCTCTCCATCGTGACCCACTGGTTCACACGGAGGACCTCCAAGAAGGCACCCCCAGTAGACCACAGAGGTCACTCCATAGCCCGGGGAGTGAGGCAGCGTCTCAGATAGGAGGGGCCCAGACCGTGTAGGGCTTTAAAGGTCAAAACCAGCACCTTGAATCAGGCCCAAACGCTATAGGCAGCCAGTGCAGAGTACTGGTGTAATATGCTGCCCATCCCTGTCAGGAGACAGGCTGCTGCATTCTGCACCAGCTGCAACTTCCGAGTCATCATTACATCTTTCGTTGGTTAGATTAACTTACTAGAAAGAGGAAGTTATAGAATTTGGAAAGCAGTAAAACTATGCTCATGGCAGCATTAATACAAAATTTCTTTCATTTTCAGGCCTTGTGTTTGTGCTATATGTTATCATTCCTGCAGTTTTAAAATATAGGTATACAACTGTCAGAGTGACATCTATGTGGATATTGGCAGAACTGCTGGACAAACTGCTTGCCTGTGAGGTGGCCAGATGTGCATAACATCCACTAAACCTCTGCTTGCAGATCTATTTCTGTTCATTGAATGAAAGATACTAAGCATTCCTATTATTGCAAACCATGGAGTATTCACATACAGGCTTAAAGAATCCTAGAATTCTAGGGTTGGAAGGGACTTCCAGGGTCGTCTGAGGTAGGGGGTTTGACCAGGGTATTATACATATGGGGTGGGAAGAGGGTGTTAGAGATCATTAACTGAACTAACATCAATGTACTTACGAGGCTGTGAGATACCCTTCCAAGTACCCAGCTGCATACATGAGGTCCTCATCCGCTATGGACTGACTACCGTAGCCTGCTTTGATCTCCAGGATCCCCCACCCTGTAGATTGTATGGTGTCATTGAAATAGCCATAGGCATCTCCATTTCTGTCCAATACATCCTTGACCTGGAATGTCTTCTCAGCTTTCGCCCAATATACAGTAGCATAGTAGAGTTCTGCAAACAAAGAGAGGAAGTGAGAATGTTGCGTAGCATTTCATAAGCAACAGGAAGCAGGGAAGTCTCATTCCATTGATATATAGAGGCCATCACAAAGGAAAAGGTAGATATGGGGTCTGGTAGTGAAGACAAGTCCTTTCAAACTGGAGTGGAAGTCTTCATTTCCACTAAAAATCTGCCACCTTCCAAAATAATAAAATTCCCTTTTTGCTTGGTTTCCTATGAAAAGGAGGCTTATGCAATCACCCTGTGTGTGCGTGTGCGTGTGCGTTCATGTATATATTTCTCTCCTTAATTTTGTATCCCATTAGTCAATTTCAATTAAATTTGGTAGATGGGCAGAAGGCCCAAAGGTGAGTAGGGATCAAAAATGTTATAAAAACCTTTACCTGGGAAAGAGAGATGACCCCTTTGTAGCCAAAAATAAATAAATCCCCATTTACTTATATTAGTCTTTATCTCCATTTAAGAAAACTGGCTTTGTTAAGAACTACTTAACAATGCACAGAACTACTTTTTTTTAATAAAAAGAAAAAACGCACTATACAGCATGCTAGCTACACTGAAGTTACCAAACAGTACACTATTCTACCACTCTATAGCTTTCTCCAGAAAAAAACAAACACATTACAAAGCTGCAGAAACTGTGCCATTCAAAAAATCTAGACAGCATGCAATAGGTCAGCTTCAGTATCTGGAAATGACCCCTCCTCCTAACCCAAGAGCAGTCTTGCCTACTGACTCACCAAAACCGGTTCACCTTGACTATTCTAGAATCTTTTCTCCCCATTTACAGTAAGTCAAATTTGTAACCTGACACATCAGAACTCTTTTTATTTTATTTGGCAAGCCACCTTAATAGACATGCTGGTCTGTCCATTTCCTTAGTTACATTATCTTCTCTGGGCCTGATGTTGCTGAGCACCATCACGCTTTAATCCTGCCCAGAATGAGGCTCTCACTCCAGGGCCCCGGTGCCAAACAAGTGTGACGGTGGCCGGAGCAATGTGCAGACATACATCCACACAGTCCCAGCCCTGCACTGCTCGGAGCAGCCCACCCCCTCCCTGACAGGTGGTCTATGATGATGCTGTGGCTGCCTGAATGCACCATGGACCCAGACCAGAATAAGCGTGAGCGGGTCATCAAACGTGATGGCCCACTCTGCCCTGGTTCAGCATCTGTTGCACGGACTGTGGCGGTGCTTAGCTCAGGCTTTTGGGGGGGGGGGGGCTAGTCCCAAGGAACAGAACGGGCTAAGTGCTGCCACAGCCCATGCAAACAAGGGCTCCAGCCCGGGCCAACATCTTGAAGATGCATTCAGCCGTGATGAGAGTATGGATTTCCACACTTGGCAAAGCATGGAAATCCGTGCTATTGCTGTGTCTGAAAACACCCTCTGATAACAAAAATAATCCCATTACATCTCAGGTATAGCCAGGCACATGTTGCCACTGTATCAAATAAGTTTAATTGAATGTTAGTTAAGAGATAATAGATCATCACATGAAATTTTAATTCCCATGGGTGGACCGTGGCTCAGGTGATAGAGTGAAGGCTTTGCATGTGTAAGGTCCCAAGTTCAATCCCTGGCATCTCTGGGGGGCTGACTGGGCATGCGCGAATAGCAGACGCGCGCGGCTGAGCTCCCTCCGAATCCAATGCTCTAAAGGCAGATAAAAAGAGACCAAGCCACAGAAAAAATAAAAAAAAAGCTCATAACAACAGAAGATAAAGGTATGACCCTGGGAAAAAAAAAGAAAGACTTAGATACCTCAATAGAAAGGTACTGTCTACCACGTCGCAGTGCGAGGAAGGGGGAGGCCGCGGCTCCTAAAATGGCGGAGGCGGGGATGCGGGAATCCCCGGGAGAGCTAGAGGACTCAGCAGCATTGCCCCAGGTCATAGAGCTATTCAGAGCTATCAAGGAGGATTTGCAAGAGAATAAGGAGGGGATTGCTGACATCAAAAAAAGCTTGGGAGAGATCAAAATGCAAATAGACACTGCAAATAAAAGGATAGAGGAAGTAGAACTGAGGGTGAGCGAACAAGAAGACAGAGGGAACCAAACAGAGCACAGGGTCACAAAAACAGAGGCAGAATTACAACAGCTGCAAAATCAACTAGAAGATCTAGAAAATAGATCACGC
>QEPC01000841.1:5696933-5717063 GCA_003113815.1 Sphenodon punctatus
ATATAAAAAAAAAATCCCTGGCATCTCTGATTCTGGATCTCTAGTAGCACGCCTGGGTGAGGCCTCTGCTGGGGATCCTGGAGGGTCTCAGGTAGCACATCTGGGTGAAGCCTGTGCTGGAGACACTGGAGAGCTGGATTTGAAACCCTGCTTTCGTGTCAGGTTGTGACAATACTGGGCTAAGATGGACCATTGGTCTGACTCAGGCAGCATTTTATATCCTTATATATCTTTATGTGCATGCATTACACACTGAAATATATGATTCTCTCTCAAGACAATTCCTGGAGATCACAAGACTGAAAGGAGGATGGTAGTTATGTATGTTACTTCCAGGTTGCCAAGAAAGCAGGCCCCTTCTGCTCAAGTGAAGATCTGACCAAACTGACCCATCTGTTACTCACAGCTGGACTGTACTACTGTAACTCATTGTCTAAAGGTGGAAGCAAAATATGGAAAATTTGACACAACACATCAGCCCGTTGGTAGAAAAGGCATCTCACAGTACCATTCCATGCTCTCCACTTGCTTCCTAGGGCCCAGTCCTCATTCTTCCAAGTGCATGAGGGGCTTGCACGTGCTAGCTGCATTCCAAAGTGCCACACCAAATTTAAGTAGGTGCCAAATCCTCTATCACTGTAAGAGACATCACTTTGCAACACAACCATTTTTAGCATGCTGCTGCCTGTAACATGGGAGTATAGAACCTCGATAACTGGGGGCATGCTTACACATGGTCAGACGCACAGTTAAGTGCCTTCCACTTGGACAAACTATGCTGAAGACTGGGTGGTGTCACAGCATGCATGAGCAAGAGTTAAGTGTCGAAGCTATGAGTTTGTGAAACTTTTATAATATTTTTTCCCAAGCCTCCCTACTCAACTTGTTGCTTTAAGCTCATTTCCCCCTCTTTTCAACCACATTTAAAGCAAGGGCGAGAAACATTTTCCCACTCAGGGGCCACTTTGAAAATTTGGATAAGCTCCAAGGGCTTCATAGAAGTTGGGGAGGTGGGGGGGAAGGCATGTGCTCAGGAATAAGAGGCTCCAGATCATGGGTCTGTGCCATGGATCTGTCCCCTGTCCTTATTTGCATGTCCTCATCTCTGCGCCTTTACCTTGAGCTCAGTCTTTGTGTTTGGGGGTAGCAACTGAATCCAAGGGGCAGATCCAGGAACTGGAAAGGGGCCAAGTAAGACTAGACATGGGCCACATTTCTCCCCCCCCCCCCCTCCCCCAGCCCACCCTGACTTAAAGGATTGTGTGTCTTTAACAGTCAAAAAAGTTTGTGGCTATTCTTGTGCTGAAACCAGAAGAACAGTGACTAATTCATCACCATAGAATTCAGAATATTCATCTAAAAGTAGGCAAAAATGTGTTGAATCAATGTTTAAAATCTAGTTACCAGAACTTTAAATTTTAGCTTTTCCAGACTCATTGGGGTAGTTGTTTTGCTGATATCAGCTAGTATTGGTTTTAAGACCTAAATAACACATTTGGGAATGGAGCGGCTCCAGCGTTACCTTGCCATTGGGACGTTTTAAAAGAGCTTGCTTGATTACTGCAGATTATAACTACTTAATGCATTGATATGACAGTCTTAGCGTATTCACAGATAAGACACTAGCCCACTGGAGTCCGGGTTCAGTCCGTGCAGTCCCCACTCACATGTTTAGTGTGGAAACCCTAATCAACAGGGAGCCCTCTGTAGGTATTTATTGTGTTCAGGCAGCCCTCATTCACAGACTGTGTCACAAACCTAATACACGGGCAGGCATTCTTCCCTGATGCACTCCACCCACCAACTCCCCACTTTCCACCTCTTGTCAGGACTCTCAGCCATGCCAAACCATGGGAAGAAGTTGCCCCAGCTGTTTTTTTGTTCTGGGATACCACTCCAAGAGGTGATCCAGTCCTTGCTATCTCAGTCCACTCATCCTTGGCTTGATTTCTAGACACAGACGGGCACTTGCTCGATCTGTGACCAGAGTAGTGGGGTGCACCACAATGTGGAGATGAGTCCTGCTTTGGCACCATGCACTTGCCTGCCTCTGGTGACAATGGACCTTGCTGGGGAGGATCAAAGCCGTGCAAGGGGAGTTGATGTACACAGAGAAGTACCTGTCAGGAGACATGGCTTCAGTTACCAACGCCATGCTCAGAGCTGTACCCACTGAGAGATTTGGGTGAAGGAGAAAAGCACAGACTGATGGGAGAATATACTGTCCTTGCAAGGAGACACTGAGTGGGTTGCAAACTTTAGGGTGCTCTATTGCCTCACCCTGCAGGCCACAATTGGAGAAACAGAGAATGGTGATGCGGTTGCCCATCCCTGTGGAGAAGCGTGTTGCCAACACCATCTGGAAGCTCACTACTTCAGACTCCTGCAGCTCTGTCACCCTGCAATTTGGCATTAGAGCCTCCACTATGGGCACCATACTAGTGGAGGTTTGTAGAGTGATTATGGAAGTGCTGCTGGACTGGGTGGTCTGGCCCTCCAGACATAATGGAGAGCTTTTGGTGGGAGGGACCCAAAACGTATCAGGGTGATAGATTGGAGCCATATTGCCATCATCTGCCCACCCCATAACAAGGACAACTGCCTTAAGCAGAAGGGGTTTTGCTCTGTAGCTCTCCATGCGGTAGCGGACCACCATGCCTAGTTCATGGATGTGCTGGCCAGGTGGTCCAGGAAGAAACAGGATGTCCACATTGTCCGTCAGTTTATTTGGTTTTACTAATAAAATTTTGGTTTAAACTTTTGTTGTTGTTTCTGTATTCCGTCATTCTTGCTTTTAGCTAGTGTCGTTTGAAACATGTCAGCACATGAGGCACTGGTAAATGGTATCCATTACTTTCCAGGAGAGGTGGGAAGTTTTGGAGGGGTGAACCTTCTTTTTCAGTCGCAAAATATCAAAAGTAAAACTTTGAATAGGAACGAGGATGTTTCAGGGCTTTTAGACCAGGATGCGTACAACCTGCACAAACCCACACACACGCATTTTAAAAGAAACAAAGCTGCTGTTTTCAGGGGTGGATATGCAGCAGTTTTCAAAACATAACGGCAGTGTTAAGTACATCTTAACTGTCCCAGACATTTTGTCTAAGTACCTTTGGCCCTTATGTCTAAAAGACAAGATGGGTGGTGAAGTGGCGAAGGCCTTTACAACCGTTTTCAGTGGACACACAAAGTTTTTTGTTTTTTTTTAAATTAGTTTTATTTACATAATGTCTTTTAAAAAATAAAATAAAATACATAACTTCTGTTTTACTGGCCATGTTTCAATTTAGGTTTCTTTGATTCATAATTCCTTTTTAAGGAAGGATTTGTCTTTTCTTTTTTCCCTGGAGAGAAGCACATCACCACTCCATTTCATTGGAACTGGTTAATTTTTTACTAGCCAAAACCTGATTATTAAAAACAAACTTCGTCCAAATTAAGCTCTCTTTTCTATCTAATTATCTTTTCCTTTCTACCTTGCCTTAGTCACAGGAATGGGGCCCTCTCTCTTCAAAGTTGAACTTAACTGAAATAACTTCTTCCCCAATCCTCAATATTTTAAAAATAGCTTTTAGAACCCACTTTTCTAGTATACAGGCATCATTCTGCAATGTGGGCAAACAGACACACACAATGTTTTCAAATGAATTTTATTTACAAAATCTTTTAAAATACAAAACAACTTCAGTTTTACCGACCATAATTCATTATTGCCAACATCTTTTTTAAAGAAATGATTTATGTCTTTTTTGAAGCATACACTCAACAAACTGAAATATGTGATTATCAGATGGCCTAATACTTCTTTCCAAAATGCTGTCAGGATGCTTGGGCTTGTCAACTTTAGATATAACATTAGCAGGGGCGGCTGGTGGGTTTTGATGTTGGAGGGGCACTGGGCCAGTAAGGCTGGCGGGCCTAGGGGCGGAACTTAGTCTAGGGGGAGAGCCAGGGGGACGGTAGGCAGAGTCAGGAGGACGGTAGGTCAGTGGCATGGCATAACCCAGCAACAAGGAGTTCCCAGGATTAACATTGGATGGAAGAAAACAGTCTACATGCACATCAAGCTTAAAATAAATAATTTATAAACCCAAAACACAGGGACCCATCCTTGTAAAGCACCCCAGTCACAGCCTGAGTCCAATTTTACCACGCACACCCCATTTCCAGTATTTTGAACACAGCTGAAATCACATGACTTGCAGTGACATCTCAGGATTTCCAAACCTCCATTTTACCACACACAGTCCCCCTTGCACTAACCCATTAGCCCCCACTCCCCTCCCAGAGAACCCAGGAGCCCTGACTCCCAGCCCCCCTGCTCTAACCCACTAGCTCCCCACCCAGAGAACCCAGGAGTCCTGGCTCCCAGTCCCCCTGCTCTAACCCACTAGCCCCCACTCCCCTCCCAGAGAACCCAGGAGTCCTGGCTCCCAGTCCCCCTGCTCTAACCCACTAGCCCCCACTCCCCACCCAGAGAACCCAACCCCTCCTGCTCTAACTCACTAGTCACCCTTCCCTCCCACTAGAGAACCCAGGAGTCCTGGCTCCGAGCTGGCTCCACACATGAGCCCTCGGCGCAACTTTTTTTTCCTTCTCTCTGTCGGCCGGTTGGGGACACTCGGGCCAACTCCTGGGGCTGGAGGGGCATTGCCCCTGAACATTAGTGCTTTTTAGTAAAGCCTACTTAGTCACACAAACATTACATAACATAAGCAAGCATTGTTATAATGTGTAATATAGACTCCAAGCATACATTACAAATTATTTTAATTTTCTGCCCCACATCTTCAGAAGTCCAGCTAACATACTCATCACTCTGTTGTCGTGATGTATCAGTCAGGCATCCTTCACAATCTTCACACATTTTTCCTCTGAGACAGTGTTTCAAAACCCCATAAACATAGGCTCGTACAAATAGCTTTCATTACACTTTTGGTTTTTCTGGGTGACACAAAGTCAGTCTCTGTCATTGCCAGGCTGATATATTTCTGGCGGGAAATATGCAGCTTTTCCCCATCTTTCCTCTGGGACAAAAGCAGTCTGGGCCTGCCTTCCACTTTGTTTTCAGCCACTTCTATGAGGTCTAGCATGCTCTCATCCAATTCTTGGATTTTTTTTTAAAAAACAGTGTTACAGCTTTTTAAAAAATACTTTGTGTGAAAAGGCAGGGGTCTGAACCATCATCTTTAGTGACAGTCAAAAACCCCACATCTCTGGGCACACAAGTAGTCTGATACCAAAAGCCCTTTTAACCACCCTATTAGGCCTCTGAAAAAAAGAAAAAAAATACTTTTTACCTGCAACTCTTGTTTCTGGTTTGTCGTCTCGTTTGGAGAAACTCAATCTTCCAGCACTCCCAACCACAGAGGGGACAAAGCCACATTAGACTCAGGCACATCCGTTGTCTCCGTCTCCTCAACGGTATTCAGGCTTGTATGGGTTTTCTATGGGATAGGTGTACTAAAAAGATCTTTAGCCAATGGGCCAGTCTCGGTGTTCTCCTCCTCAGAACATTCACTAATATACCACTTTCTAGTTTTATGCCTCTACACTAGTAGGGGAGTAATAAACTCCAAAGACCTCACGGAGGCAGCGTCAGTGATGTAAGCCATTGGGATTTTTCATGTAGGCACCTCAGTAAGGCCGATGGTGTCAGAAAAGCCAAGGTTGTAGCAAAGGCCTCTAGTTTCCCTCTCTGATCCATGTGGTGCTCAAAACGTGCCCCCCGCCCCCTTTTCATATGCGAGTTGAGGGTGGTGAGCGGAGCTCTTAGAGGTGTCACTTGACCCTCGTTCTGCCAAGTCATCCTATCCCAGAAGTGACACCCCATTAGTTCACCACTCTTTATGGGGCAGACCAGTGACAAAACCCATGCTGATTGGTCGTGGGCAGTGGGAGGAGCTCTTAGAGGGGGCACCCTTTTCCAGTCAGGGTTATGCACTGGACGTTTTACCCACTTCCTGGGAGGAGGGCCTTATTCTGTCAGGGGATGGGGCTTACATTTGATTAAAAGTAGGCCCCTTATACTGCTAATATGGCTCAGTGTGTCACACATTGCATTGTCTATGATCCTGCAAAGACTTGTGCTTATGCTTAACATTATCTACTGTGTGCCTTATTCTAAAACCACTTAAGTCCCTAGTTTTGCAAATCTTTGAATTCAGTAATTCCAAATTTATAACTCTGTTTACACATTCCTCACAAAAGTTATCAGTTGGTACAAGGTACAATGATACATGAAATTATTGTATTAACTGTTCTTCTCTGTAAGGATGTTGTAGCTCACCTTTTTTTTTGTTTATGCATGTGAAACACAGATATTGATGTGCAGGACAAAATAATACACCTAAAAGTTGGAAGGGACCCAGGGTCATCTATTCCAACTCTGCCCTAAGGCAGTACCATATGCCTAAACTTAAAGCATGTTGGAGGAAGGAATTGGGAGTGATAATAGGGGAGTCCTACCACCTTAATTTCTGCAATTCCAATACTGGTAGTGTTTTTTAAACTGAGAAAATAGGGATAATTTATTGGCAGATGAAATTTTATGTTGACAAGTGCAAAGTGATACATAGGGAACAATAATTCAAAGTATACACACACAAAGCTGGGTTCTTGTAATAGGGCAGGACATGACTGGTTAAGACCCTGTAGGATCAGGGCTCAAAAAGTGCATTCCACGGGAAATCTGCTCAAATACAGTCTTTATTTATAGCATACACACAGTCTTTAGACCATACACAGCATCTCCCCCCCAAGTCTCCAACAGTAGGTTACGTCTTTGTACAGTAACACAGCCTTATTAATTCTGGGAATGCAACCCCAGTTCTATCTAGCCCCATACCAGCTAGGCACAGTCCTGAGGTGGATTACTCACTGGTACAAGGGCCTCAGGTCAGCACTCCCTTCCTGTACCCCTGGCTTGTCTTCGGCCAGGTCAGCACTCCACCACGCAGTGCTTCCAGCCCTTCATTAACCCCAGCAACAGCAAGTAGATCCTTCCCCGGCCTGGAGATGACTAAGGCTGTTGCTGGCTTCCTCCTACTTATAAGAGTAGAATGGGTGTGGCCAGCCTTCCAAGCTGCCCTCCCTTAAAGGGCCAGTGTCCTGCCCACTCTCTCTTATAGCTCAGCTGTGTTTTCAGTCCTTCACAGGGCTGGCTTCGCCAAGCCCTTACCCAGCTGTTCAGGAGTGGCATTCAGCCAACCCGGTTCATCTGCCCCATCAGGCTGCTCCCTGCTAAAGTTCTAAAGGAAATGGATCAGAAAAAGGGTCATGGAGTCATTGTGGATAATTCATTGAAAACATCAGCTCAGTGTGCAGCAGTAGTCAAAAAGACAAGCAGAATGTTAGGAATTATTCAGAAAGGGATAGAGAATAAAATAGGAAAGATAATGCTGCAATATAAATCTACAGTGTGGCCACACCTTGAATATTGTGTGCAGTTCTGGTCATTCTCTCTCAAAAATGAAAACGTAGAACTGAAAAAGGAGCACAGGTGTGGGACTGAGACAAGAGCAAGTGTTCCCATTTTTATTTATTTCATTGGATTTCTTAGCTGCCTCCTCCTGCTATAGCAGCTCAGGGTGGCTCACAACATATAAAAACAAAATAGAAATATAAAAATATAATATGCCTACATAAAATATCAGTGAACAAAGAGTACAAATAATATAAAAACAATAAAATACCCAGGCAGAGTTAAACAAAAACCTCCCTCCCCCCCACCTATCACTCGTCTCCCTCACCAAAAGCTTGATGGAACAGCCAGGTCTTTCCGAAGACAGTGGAAGAGGGGAGGTCTGGGGCCATCGGGAGGGAGTTCAACAGCCACGGTGCAGCCAAGAACGCCCCCCCCCCCCTAACCTTCATCACCACCACGGGAGATACCCAGAGGACTTTGAGGAGGGCGCTCCCAGCTGACTGCAGCGGGCAATCCAGGACCTGGGGGGGGGTGTGTGTGTGTGTGAGGCAATCCCACAGATAGGTGCGGCCCAGGCTGTTTAGGGCTTTATAGGTCAAAACCAACACCTTAAATCAGGCCCAGAAGACTATAGGCAGCCAGTGCAGAGAATGGAGCACTGGTGTAATGTGCTCACAGTGACCTGTCCCCATGAGGAGGCGGGCCACTGCATTCTGCACCAACTGCAGTCTCCAGACTGTCACCAAGGGTAGCACCACATAGAGCACGCTGCAGTAGTCCAGTCTTGAGGTGATGAAAGCATTGATCATAGTGGCTAGATCAAAGTCTGAGACATGCCATCATGCCAGATGTAACTGGCAAAATGTGCCCTTCGCCACAGCTGCCACCTGAACATCCAGGCGGCACTGCGGGCCAAGTAGCACTCCCAGACTACAAACATGAGGGACCAATGGAGGGTGGACCCCATCAATTATGTGTGCCACCACTCCCTCGGCCCCTCCCACCAATATCACCTCCGTCTTGTCGGAATTCAGCTTCAGACAGTTTGCCCTCATCCAGTCCCCCACAGATGTCTGACACCAAGTAAGCACTGAGACTGCCAGGCCTGGGTCAGCTGAAAAGGAGAGATAAAGCTGGGTGTCATCAGCATATTGATGACACTGCACACCGAACCGTCTGACAACCTCACCCAAAGGCTGCATGTACACGTTGAACAGGAGAGGGGACAGAATAGAGCCTTGCGGGACTCCACACGTGAGGTCCCAGGGAGATGATGAACAATCACCCAGCACCATATGTTGAGTTCTCTCAGCCAGGAAGGAACAGAACCATTCAAGAACAGTTCCATCCACCCTATTTATTTATTTTATTTATTTATTTATATTTATTGGCCGCCCCCTCATGCCTACGGCATCTCGGGGTGGCTCACAACAGTTGGCTTGGTCCTGCAAGTGAGACACCAACAACTCATGGTCAATGGTATCAAATCCAGCCAAGAGATCTAACAGGATCAACAGGGTCGAACGACCCTAGTCCAACTCACGGCGGAGGTCATCGACCAAGGCCACAAGCGCAGTCTGAATGCCAAAACCCAGAAAAAAAAGCTGGACTGTGAGGGATCAAGAAAACTGACATGGTCCAGATGTCCCTGAAGCTGCCGAGCTACCACGCATTCAAAGGGAAGGTTAGAGACTGGCCGTTTTGAAGGGAAATACCAACCTTTCAGGAGTACTTGCGAGTGTCTATTGGTACTGTGTCAGTTTCCAGTGATTCTGTGTTTCTGCCAAAAAAATTTGTCACTTTGTCACTTTCTGGGACTTTGTCACTTTCGTTCAATGTGCGAAAAATATCAGAAAATAGCAGGAAAGCCAGTAAGTTTCTGGTACATGAATCTTGGTGAATGCCCTGCTTCCGATGGAAGTAGAACTTGCCAAGATTTTTCATTTCAGGTCTACAGGGAAGGGCAACAAAAATGATCAAGGATGTGGAATGGCTTCCATAGAAGGAGGTGTTCAATAGGCACAGGTTCTTCAGCTAGAAGAAGAGACAGTTGAGAGGGGATATGATGGAAATTTATAAAATCATAAGTGACACAGAACAAGTAAATAGAGAGTTAGTTACCCTCACAAATAATACTAGAACTAGGGGACACTCCATGAAACTGACTGGCAACCGATTTAAAACAAATAAAAGAAAATACTTTTTCACTCAATGCATACTTAACTTGTATAACTTGTTACCAGATGGTGTTGTGAAGCCCAGTAACATAACTGGGTTTAAACAAGGATTGGATACATTATTGGAAGATAGGTGAGGGGATGCAGCCTCTGACTGTTGGGTGATGGGATAGAACAGCAAGGAATGGATAACTCCGTTATGACCCGTTGGATATTTCTCTGAAGTGATGAGTGGCCATTGTTGGAGGCAGGATTCTGGCTTGATGGACCATTGTTCTGACCCATTATGGAACTTCTTATATTTTTATGAGAGGCAACAACCTCAGTGCATGTTAAAACATTGTGTGTGTGTATGACTAATATCAAGAATATGTGGTGGGTTTATTTAGTGCAGGAAGCTAGGCAGAAAATGAGTTAATTAAAGGCTCCATAGAACAGGGATATATAAAAAGAAGGAAGTAAAAGCTTGAGAGATGGTTTCTGGGGAAGGAGGAGATTTATCCTTGTATGTGCTTAGAGAAGAAATGAGGAGCTAATTAACTGGTTTACGTAGGTCTGTTAAGGGCTGGGAGCTTTCCCTCCTCTCCTCCCCCCCGCCCCATGGGTGAAGCAAACAAACTTGTTTTTCTGTTTTGCAATTTTTAGACCAGTAAGAAGAAAGTACTGATCCTGTATAATCAGGGTGGAGAAGTACTATCTTAGGAGGTATCTTAAAACAACAGGATCCATTATTTTGCTTTACTTATTTTTCTACCTCACTTGGTAATACTTTCATAGATTGTAGTTGTACAAGGCTGTTTTGCTATATACACACAATGCCATTTAAAATTATTTTAAAGTGTCTATAAATATAATCTGGCCTACTGCTAAGTCAAGGCTATAATAACAACTTTTATTGTACTGGCTGTTGGCCATGACAAAACCAAGTATAGATTACATACAAAACATAAGATTAAGTTAGACAAAACATTCCATAAGATAAAATAACATTAGCACCTCAGGCCTCTTGGCCATTACCATACAGGTATCAGCCCAAAGACACAGACATGTTATCTCACCACTTCCCTTGCTCTAATTTTTTGCATGAGATAAGCGAAGAAAGCTACCGTCTCAATAAGTTGATGGTTCCCATCTGAAAGAAGATATATCTTCTGTGTTGTAGTTAAGTTAGGCGGAACTACTATCCTCACCCACATCCTCCTCCGTACGTGAGTAAACCTGGGGCACATGAGGAGGTAATGAGCGATATCCTCAACCTCAAGCAGACAGAAAGGACACAATCTATTGTCATAGGGGGTACCAAGGTACCTCCCCTCCATCACAGCTGAAGGCATAATCTATAGCCGTAGGGCAAGGAATGCTCGCTTGTCAAGTCAAGGCTATGATAAACTAAGTTGGGAAAGACATTATGTGTTTTTAAATTAGATGTTACCACGCATGGCCACTCAGGAACCTCTCATCTGACTGCTTGTCTGAAGGTGGTGTGGGAGGATGTATGCTCCTGTGAGCCATGCAGCACCCACTCATGGCCACTCATGGCGCACTGCCAAGAAATCCAAAGTGCACCGTGCAGGACAAGCCAAAAAGGTGCATGTCAACGGGCACCCACGCATCCCCTGCCCGTCTGAACTGGGGTGGTCACCCATGCCAGCAGACAGGTCCCCCATTCATAGGCACTGTGGGTGGGGGACACAGGCTTTGCAAGTCACAGAACTGGCTGTGAATGCTGGGGAACCCAGTTATCAAGTGCTCATGCCTGGAACATGTCAATTTCAAAGGCCAGCACTGCGCACTTCGTCCTCCCCCATGGTTTATGGCAGGGAGAGCCTGGGGAGAGCCCATGGTTTGTGAGGCCATGTGCGAAGTCTTGGTGTGGGGCCTAATTTGCATAATTGGACCCCTCCTGATTATGCAAATATGTAAATTTACATCAAATTTACATAACATTTACTCTCTCTGAACAGGAAGGATTCCCATTCTCCACCCCTCTGAGCAGCCATGGAGAAGCATGGTCTCCGCATGATTCTTCCCCCCACCCCCCGGTTTGGCACCCCTTGGCTGCCTTACCTGGCGCTCAGCTGTGCGCGCCCATAGACAAGCATGGCCTCCTAGTGATTCCACCCCCACCTCCCCATCCGAGCATCTACCACCACTCCTCAGGAGTGGTTCGACTACAGGGGCAGCCGGGCGGGCAGTGAGGCAGGCACAGAGAGACTGATTGCATCCACTGCCTTACTGGAAGAGGGTGGGGTGGGGGAGCTTAGCCAGCCTGGCCTCCAGGGTCTGTTGCTTCTTGCTGCCGGTGCCGCCTGTGTCTTGTGCACGCATACGGTGTGACCAGTCCAGAGGTGTTGCTATCAAACACACAAGACACCCAAAATGCAGCTAGCCTATTAAGCTCATTATGCCATGAAAAGAGAGACATATATAACCAGTTCAGTTGTGCCCCCATAATCAATTCATGCTGCCCCCACCCCATAACCAGTTCATTTGCACCCCTGCACCCCATATAATCAATTCACGCTGTCTCCACCCATAACCATTTCATTTGTGCTTCCAAGGCAGCGTGAATTGATTATATGGGGGGCACAAATGAGCGGATTATAAGGTGCGGGTTTAAAGACAGTATTCCTGTTAGAAATAACCTCATTAAAGAAGAGTTAGTGAAATAGCAGCCATAATAATCTCAGAACCATAATTGCAGATTTTCCAAGACAGAATAGATATTGCTTTACATCCTAAATTCCTACCTAAGAGAGTATATGTAAAACAGTTGTGAGAATGTGGCCCTTTTTACACGGGCCTCTCCCACCCATGAATACACAGATTTCTGCGTGTTCATGGGTGGGCGAGCCCCATGTGAATGACATGGCACACGCACCTAACATGCATCCCCACTCATCCCCCACTCGTCCCCACGCATGGAGTAACCTAGGAAAACAACAGTTACTCCGTGGGTGCGGATGAGTGGGGGGCGAGTGGGAATGCGTGTGCGGCCGTGTGCATGCCCCACCCATGCACCAGCGTGCCTACAGAACCCCCACCCAGCGGACCCATGTGAGGAGCCACTCGAAGAAGAACAGAAGGTTGCTGCCTTGTAAACCAGGTTCTTTGAGATGGCTTCAAACATTCTCACAACACCCACCCTTCCAGCCCTGCAAGGAATTTTTTCCTTATATTCCTAGAAAGGGTTGAAAGGAACTGTCTTTCTGAGGGTGAGATTACTTTCTATACTAGAGGAGCTTGAGACCATAATGTAGTCTATTATTTGAATAGGGTGAGCATGCACAACCCAGTTGTGAGAATGTTGGGAGCCATCTTGAAGAACCTCCTTTACAAGGTAACAACCTTCCAATCACTCACATGGGGGGGGGGGGAGTTGTTTATAAACAAACAGTAGCGATGGGAATTTCAGTTCTGGATAAAACCAAAAGTACCCGAAAATGGCCATTTCAGATTCTTTTTTGGTTTCGGTACTATCGGATCTTTTGAATTGATTTTTGTACCGGATAATTAACATTGCGGTTTGTCCCCCATTGAAAAAACGCAATGTTAAAAATCCGGTACAAAAACCAATGCAAAAGATCCGATAGTACTGAAACAGAAAAAGAACTAAAATCATGAAAACCGAAACCAAAATTGACCAAAACCAAAATTTTGCCCAGAGTCCCATCCCTAACAAACAGCTTTATCTCCCAGTCCAATCTGTGTCCCGGTGTCCTGCTGCTGCTGAAGCACTACTACCAGGCAGAGGCAGGTGAGGGATGAGGACAAGAGCCAGGGAGGGGAGGCTGGTTTGGTTTGGTTTATTAAAGCTATTTAGCCACAGGTTGTAACAGCATCAAAACAATACACCAGGAAATAAAAACAGAGAACCAAACGCGAATCCAAGCTGTAAATCAGTCTAAGCTGCTGCAGAGAACCACATAGGGCACAGCAGATGAGATGCAGCAGACCTAACAAATTAAATACTACAGCGAATGGTTCATGCAGGGAGGGGAGGCAGAAGAACTTATTGGGGGAGAAGCTGGCTGCAGCCTGCTGGCCAGACAGGCAAGCGCGGGGTCCCAGCTGGCCGCGGGGCCATGTGTGACTGCACATGTGGCACGTGCCTGGGACCGGCCCTCGGGGGAGCATGAGGTGGCTGCCGCAAAGCCACACTGGAAGCCTCCCGTTAGAATCCCTCCCCACGCATTCAACTGAGTGGTTGCTCGACAGTTGTGCCACTCAGCAGCCAGGGACAATCCCACCCTCCTCCCAGCCTTGAGAACCCAGACATGCAACAGAGCTACTAAGAGAACACTATGGAGAATGCAGTGGAGTCAAGCAGAAGTTATAGCTAAAGGGAGTCAAAGCTAAACTTTAAAAGGGAACATGTGTGCTTTAAGGGAGGGGCAGTACACACACAGCAAGGAATAGGAGGTAAAGGAGAACAAACACACTATAAGGGAGGCAGCAAGTGAAGTGATAGAACAAGGAGAGGCTGGAAGACAATGAGAAAGGGAAGAAACAGGTCAGCACAGGAAGGAGAGAGAGGAAAAACTGAGAATAAAAGGAAAAATCCCAATCCCAGACAGGCCAGGTGGTGGCGCAGGGACAAATCCACCATTACTCAGCCCCAGAGGCCTGAGGGTTCAGGGCTGAACATCAGCCATTGTGCCTTAAGTCGGCAGGCAAGCAGGTCTTTGCTGTGGCGGCCCCCTCAGCGTGGAACTCCCTCCCTCCAGATGTCCATCTCAGTTCCTCCCTCCTCATCTTTAAAAAGCACCTGACAACTTATTTATTCTCCAGGTGCTTTTAAGATGCACTGCTAGTTCCCCCTAATGTGTGCTTCCTTCCTCTTTCTTAACCTTGACCT
Source organism: Sphenodon punctatus (assembly GCA_003113815.1). NCBI lineage: Eukaryota > Metazoa > Chordata > Lepidosauria > Sphenodontia > Sphenodontidae > Sphenodon > Sphenodon punctatus. The sequence continues at coordinate 5,711,395 of QEPC01000841.1, forward strand.
TTAAAATTGTTTTTAAATGTTTTTATACTTCCCCCCCCCCTCACTTTTTTTCTTTGTAACAGACAGAAAGTTTGGAAACCATCAACATGTATGCAGTGAACTGTTTTCATGCAGCAGTTCTAAGTCCTGTATCAAAAACGTCTGTTCATCAAGAAATCCATCCATTGATAACCTTTCCTATTGGAATGTATAACGTAGAAGAAAATGTTAAATTATGACATCAAAATACTGACGGAATACAGAAAAAATCCAGCAAGATGGCAATCAGAATTAGGGAAGGTATTTTTTATGTAATATTTGTTTGTTTACAATAGGAAGATGCTTGTTTATTATATGAGCAGTGTAAAGATTTACTATGTTTTTATATTTTCTTCATTAAAGTGCTTAGATTTTGCAGATGACGTGCTAAATTATGTCCACTGTTGGTACCACCTAGTAATCTTTTTTAAATTATTCCTTAAACAAAAAGAACACACACACATACCTAATATCACAGTAGCCAAGCAAAATCAACATCATTCTCATAGCAGTGAGACCAATAATTGATAAAATGTCTCCCACTGGGCAAAAAACCCTCCATAGACCGACCACCCTGCCTAGACTGAAGAACATATGTTAATTTATACATTTTTTGTTTGTTTTGAGGTTAATATTATAGATTATGTTTCTTTTACAGTTTTGTGGGATGCATTCAGGGCATATATCAGGGGAGGCCTGATTAATAAGATTGCATATATTAAGAAACAGCAAAGAGAAGAGCGAGCTACGGTAATGTGTAATTCGATAAAGCAGAAAAATATCATAAAAAGAACCCTTCACCAGTCATATATAGAAGAAGGGAAGTGGAACGGGAAAAATTAAATATAAATGAGGCTTATGAAATTAGGAAGAAGGTGCTCTTTCTTAAGCAAAAATATTTTGAATTTGGAGATAAATCAGGAAGATTAGCAGCAAGGAGATTAAAAGGATAAGATTAAGGAGGAGTCTATTGTTGTTAAGAAAAAAAATTGGTTACCGACATACAATAAGCAGGAGATTTTATCTGAGGTCAAGCAATTCTATGAGTATTTATATGATGTCTTCTACCACTCCATCTGGAGCTGGAATAAAGAATTTATTGGATAGAATTCAACTGCCTAGGTTAATGGATGAAGATAGGGGTATCTTGGGGCCCCAATTTTGGATCAAGAAATAAAGGAAACTACAGATGACCTGAAGAGTAATAAACCACCAGGGCCTGATGGATTTACAGCTGAATTTTTTAAGCTGACTAAAGAGTATTTTTCTCCTTATTTGAGGCTGCTTATGCAGAAGTGTTTGGTAGAAGATAAGATACCCGAATCATGGAAAGAAGCAATATTGATTGTTTTACTAAAACCAGGAAAGGACAGGCAGCTAGTAGAATCTTATAGACCTATATCTTTGCTAAATACTGATTATAAGATTCTTGCTTCTATATTGTATTCTCTCGTTTAAAATAGATTTATTGGTAAATATATTTAATCTGATCAGACAGGTTTTATTAAAGGAAGAAAGACGGCGAGTAATGTAAGAAGAATTATTGATCTACTTGATTATAGTACTAAACAGGAGGTTTTGTCAGCAGCATTTTTGTTTTTAGATGCACAGAAGGCATCTGATCAGGTTGAATGACCTTTTATAAACAAGGTTCTTTTCTTTTGGATTTGGACCAATTTTTCAACAATGGATTGATATGATTTACAGGCAACCTAAGGCTGAAATATTGATAGAGGGAGGTATGTCTTCAGCATTTATTTTACAGAGATAAATAGGCAGGGATGCCCTTTCTCCCCTATTATATTTGTGTTAATAACAGAACCTTTGGCTATACTGATTAGGGAGGATAAAAAAGTAAGGGGCATAGAAATAAATAAAAAAGAGTACATGATACGTTTATATGCCGATGATATAGTGATTACAGTAGTGGAGCCTCTTGAGTCTTTAAGAAGGGTTTTGAGTATATTGCAAGAATTTATTAAAATCTGAGTTGTCTGGGATTAATATATCAGGTGAGGATAAACAAGAAATAACAATTTTTTTGCAAATTAAACGGAAAACAACATATGTTAAATATCTGGGTATTTGTATTAGCAGTGACTCAGGATTTATTTAAAAATAACCATGTGCCTTTAATGGAAGAAATTAAATTAGATCTAGATAGATGGAATAAACTGAGACTTTCTTGGTTTGGCAGAATAGCTGCAGTTAAGATGACTATTACACCAAAACTGATATTTTTATTTTTAATGATACCTATTTTTATATTCTGCTTTGCTAGATGGCAAAAAATATTAAATTGATTCATTTTTCGAGGGAAGCAGTCTTGAATTTCATTACTATCAGGAAGAAAAAGGGGGGGGGGGGTTTAGCACTTCCTAATGTGAGTAAATATTACCAAGCAGCTATATTGACTTCAGTATTGATTATGAAAGGTAGATGTAAAGAATGGATGAATATTGAAATGTGTGGGGTTGTTTTCTTTTTATGGGATATTGTGGATGGGGTAAAAAAGATAGGCCGAATTGTATAAAACTGAATGTGTTTTTGTCTGCATTATTTGCATTATGGGACAGAAATAGGAAAGTATTGTGTCCAGGTATCTCTGCAGTGACTTTGATTTTGTGTCATAAATTGTTCAATTGGAGGGGAGAACTGGGGGATTTCTCAATGTGGAATAGAGCAGGTATATCTAGATTATGTGACTTTATTCAGGGTGGGGTGTTCCTGTCATATAAGTAAAACAAAAGATGGAAGGGTTGGCTCTGCCTTTTTCCAATATTTGCAGATAAGGCACTTTGTATCTAATTTGACTAAAGGGAGTTCTTTCCCTTAGAGATCTGATTCAATATGAAAAGTTGTTAAGGGCATCTGTATCTCCTAAAGGTCTACTTAGGAAAAGTTATAATATTGTTTTGGATACAGATCGTCCATTCCTGCATTTTAAGGAACTTTGGGGGCAAGAGATTACTGGTTCGACAGAACGATTTTGGAACTATATCTTTGTTAAGGCAATAAAAAGCTCCATAGCAGTTCCCTTAAAAGAAAATTGGTATAAAATAATTTATCCATGGTATCTGACTCCCGGTAGACTGAAGAGAATGTTCCATGCTTCTGGTAGATGTTGGAAGTGTAGTGTAAATGGGAAAACTTATCTGCATTGTTGGTGGGATCAAGGCTAGCCCTACCGCAGGGTGGTTAGGGGCGGCCGCCCCAGGCTCCACTCCTGGGGGGGCCCCAGCATTCGGGGTCCCCAGCTCCCAGCCTGACAGTGGCCACGAGCTGGGGACCCCGAGCGCAGGGCCCCCCTGGCCGAGTCCAACTTGACTCTGACTGACAGGCAGCAATGGGGGCTAGCAGGAGTGAGGGAGAGGCAGAGGCCCCACCTCTCCCACACACTCTCGCAACTTCCTGCGGCAGCAGGCCGCACAGCGGCAGATTTAATCTGCTGCCACAGTGCCCGCCCCACCCGAGGCTCCGAGTGATCCCAAAATGGCTGGGCTTGGGGATGGGCAGAGGGGAGTGCCCTTCCGCCCGTCTCTGAGCCCAGGCCTGGGTAGCGCGCCGCCCCCTGACCCAGGGAGAGCCCCTAGGCCTGCCAGCGGCTTCGCCACTAACAGAAGAATAATGCCCCACCTTTGTCCCCCACCCTGAGCCCTGCAAATTGTGAGGCCAGCCCTGGGTGGGAGTGTGTCATTCTACAGGCTTTTTGGAAGCAGATAGAAGACATGATTCAAAGGCTATTGAGTTATAAGAACATAAGTAGTGCCATACTGGGTCAGACCAACGGTCCACCAAGCCCAGCATCCTGCCTCCGACAGTGGCCAGTCACGGGGGCCTGGGAGAAGCACCCAACAGGTCACCAGGCTATCCATTCCCTGTGGGTCATCCCTAGGCTCCCGACAGCAAAGGGTTGTGTTCCCAAATCCTATATGACTAATAGCTGCTAATGGAACTATCTTCCAGAAACTTGTCCAAACCTCTTTTAAACTCAGCTATAGTACTGGCCTTGACCACCTCCCTGGCAGTAAATTCCACAACCTAATTGTGCGCCGAGTGAAAAAATACTTTCTTTTGTCTGTTTTTGCTCTGTCACCTGTGAGTTTCATGGAGTGTCCCCTAGTTTTAGTACTAGTTGAGAGGGTAAATAACCATTCCCTGTTTACAAGTTATGATTTCTAGATTATACCTTTAGAGGCATTATTGGGGTATCTGAGAGACTCTATCGAGGAAAATGATGTTGAAATGGTACTGAATCTTTTGGTGGCAGCAAAAATTGAGATTGCTAAAAATTGGAAGAATGGGGAGCCACCCATTCCGGCCTGGGAAATAATAAGTTGTATGTATATTTTAAATGGATTTTACATTGTTTTATCATATTTTTTATAACAAACGTGCCATTTGGCAAGGGGGGCACTATAAAAATAAATTATTAAATCTACCTTCTTGCAGCTTGTAGCCATTGCCTTTTGTCCTGCCCTCCATACAAGGACAAACAATTGTTCTCATAAACCCATCTCTACACCTTCTACAGCTTACTATAGTCTTCAACCTGAGAGACCTTCATTAAAGAACTATTACAATTCACCATAAAAGTATTCTCTTCCTTATAAGCCAACCTGAGAAATTGTCACTGCTCTTCCAAAATAAAATATCAAGGAAAATATCAATAACCATCTTCACTGTAAAAGAGTTAAGACTGAAAGTGAAATGCAATTAACAATACTGTTCTCTTTACAATGACAGTGCACTAATGAAAAACACCTTAAGGAAAACAGCAAAGGCTTCCTCCACCCCCCTCTTTCACCATTCATTCAGCCTTCATTTTCCCCCCTGTAAAAATATCAAAAGGTCAATGTATGATGAAGATTATAAAATCCTACATAAGATATTAATTTCCAATATGTAAACTTTTTAACTACCTTATTTACTATGGAAGATTATTATTAGTTAGTTATTCATTCATATAGCACTTTCAGTTTACAATCCATATTAGTTCACCCTCACAATAACAACCTCTGAAAGACTGTCTCATCCCTCATGTCCCATCCCATCACGGCATCTGAGGTCAGACCAGAGCACCGTCTTACAGATACCATTCCCCTGCCAAGTTTCCACAACAAAAGTACGCAGAGAGGTGTTCTCTGTGTCTGCCCCACAATTATAGATCTCCTTTCCCATGGAGATTCATCTAAAATGGAGTCTTCTCATTTTCCGGAAATGATATGAGACTTGTTTTGGCAGGAATTTGACAGGCAGGGATAGGGTTGGTTAGGGGCGTTGAGTGGGGCTTTTAAGGGGACTTTTATATGCTTTTATGTGTTTTTAGAAATGTTTTTATATGCTTTTGTGTGTTTAGAAGTGCCACCCCAAGCCTTAGGAGAAAGGCAGAGTGTAAATTTAAATAAATAAACCCTGTGAGATAGGTCATATTATTCCTATTTTACAGATGGGTAACTGAGGTTGACACACAGGGTGATTTCAGATGTTATGGCGGGCCCCATTCACCACGGGCCATGGGGTAGTTCGGACCACGGCCTGAAGTGAAGGGGCGTGCCAACAGACGTGCACTGCTGCTCCCCGGGCCATGGGGACTGGCGAACCACGGCCCTTGGTGAATGGGGCCTGCCGTAACGTCAGTTGTGGAACCG
>QEPC01000841.1:5723558-5743288 GCA_003113815.1 Sphenodon punctatus
TTATTATTATTATTATAAACATTTATATAGCGCCAGCCATGTGCCTGGTGCTGAACAGAACACAGAAATAGACGCGGTCCCTGCCTGTGGCTTACAATCTAAAAGACAAGGAGGGGGAGACAGGGAGAAACAGCTTCTCTACATGCTCTGGCAGAGGTGGTGGCAGGAGTGGTGTTGCGGTCCCCAAAGGCATTAGTCTGGGGGGGATCTCAACATCTACACCGATCTCGGGGGGGGGGCGGAGCATGAGTTCATGGCCACCATGGGCCTGTCCCAGATGGTCAGCGGCCCAACACACCAGAGAGGACATACTCTCGATTTCATGTTTTGCACCGGCCTTGAGGCGGGTGCTCCGCTATTGGGGGAGATATCAACGGTACCCTTGTCATGGTCGGATCATAATCTCCTACAGACCTCTCTCTTAGCACATCTGCCCCTGGAAGGGTCTGGAGTCAATTCGAATGGTTCATCCCCGGAGGCTAATGGAACCAGAACGGTTCTGGTTGGCCCTCAGGGAGCTACCCTCTGACCTCGACAACTGTCTCATCGATGACCTCGTCGCACTATGCAACACTCTGTTGACTGAGGCCATTGAATGGACAGCTCCTAGATGTCCACTGCCCAGGCAACAGCGCTGCAGGCCTCCGTGGTTTTTGGAGGGGCTGCAAGTGCTGAAGCAAGAAGGATGGCAGTTGGAGCGACGGTGGCATCGTTATCGTACTGAAGCCGACAGATTGCAGCATAGAGCCAGTTTACAAGCATATGCCGAGGCTATGAGGGCAGCGAAAAAAGCTTTCTTCGCTGCTCTTATAACATCTGCAAAATCGCACCCAGCGGAGCTATTCCGGGTGGCGTGGGGGCTGGTCAGTCTGGCCTCCCTCCACCCTGGAGTGGAGTCATCTATAGCACACTGTGATAGGTTTGTGAATTATTTTTTGGAGATAATTGCTCAGATTCACTATGATTCTGATGCTACACTTATTACACTAGGAGAACCAGAGGTTATGGAAGTCTCACCTTGTCTGGTTTTATGGGATCAATTTCAGTTGGTGACACCTGCTGATGCGGTCAAGACCCTTGGGGCTGTTAGGGCCACCTCTTGTGAATTAGATCCATTCCCATCTTGGCTAATTAAATCTTGCCAGAAGACAATGGAGCCATTGCTGGCGGGGGTGGTAAATGCCTCCCTTCGGGAGGGCAGAGTGCCGGGTTGTCTCAAAGAGGCAGTGGTGCGGCCTCTGCTCAAGAAATCATCGCTTGACATTGACTCCCTTGCCAGCTATCGGCCTGTCTCTAACCTTCCCTTTTTAGGAAGGTTATTGAGCGTGTAGTGGCTCAGCAGTTGCAGGGGCATCTCGACCACATCAGTTTTCTTGATCCCTCTCAGTTTTCTTGATTCCTCTGTCAGGATTTCATCCGGGTTATGGCACGGAGACCGCGCTTGTGGCTTTGGTGGATGATCTGTGCCAAGAGATGGACCAGGGCCGTTTGACCCTGTTGTCCTATTAGATCTGTCAGCTGCCTTTGATACGGTTGATCACGAGATGTTGGTGGCACACCTGCAGGAATGCTTACTCGATGTCTGAGGGCTGTAGGGGATTGGATGAGGGCTAATTGACTGAAGCTGAATCCCGACAAGATGGAGGTGATGCTGGTGGAGCCAGGTGGTGGCTGTGGCAAAGGGGGCATTTTGCCAATTACATCTGGTGCATCGGCTTTGGCCGTATGTCTTGGACTCGGATCTGGCCACGATCGTCCATGCTTTTATTACCTCAAGACTGGACTACTGTAACGCACTCTACGTGGGGCTATCCTTGGTGCTGGTTCAGAGACTGCAACTGGTGCAGAACACGGCGGCTCGTCTCCTAATGGGGATGGGCCAACGCGAGCACATTACTCCGGTGCTTCGCTCTCTGCACTGGCTGCCGTAGTCTTCCAGGGCCAATTCAAGGTGTTGGTGTTGACCGTTAAAGCCCTGAACGACCTGGGTCCCGCCTACCTGCGGGACCACCTCATCCTCTGGGCCCTGGATCGGCCCCTGCGGTCGGCCGGGGGTGCCCTCCTCAAGGTCCCCTGGGTTTCTCGAGTGTCGACCTTACGGAGGGCGTTCTCTGTGGCTGTGCTGTGGCTGTGGAACTCCCTCCAGCCGGAGGTCTGCCTGACCACCAACCTCCCCTCTTTCTGTATTCAATGTAAGACCTGGCTGTTCCGCCGTGCCTTTTCAGAGGGAGATGGGCTGGGTGGTGGGGTTAGGGTGGGGGGTAATTTGTTTTACTGTGGGTTTTTTAATTGTAGTATTGTTGTTTTTTAATCTGTTTTAATACGTTGTTAGCCGGCCCAAGATGATTTTAGCAGGAGGGGCTGGCATACAAATTTTATAATAAAATAAAAAATATAAAATAAATAAAATAAACTCCTCCCCATGTGAGCGATCAGAAGGTTGTTGCCTTGTAAAGAAGGTTCTTTGAGATGGTTCCCAACGTTTTCACAACTAGTTGTGCATGCTCACCATAGTCAAATAATGGACCACGTGTTGGTCTCGAGTTCCGCTAGTATAAAAAGAACACTCCCCCTCAAAATGACAGTTCCTTCCAACCCTTTCTAGGAATATAAGAAAAAAATTCCATGCTGGACTGGAAGGGTGGGTGTTGTGAGAATGTTTGGAACCATCTCGAAGAACCTTGTTTACAAGGCAACAACCTTCTGTTCTTCTTTGAGTGGCTCCTCACAGGCCATTTTTACACAGCTCCACCAGTTGGGGGGGTCCGTAGGCACACCGGTGCTTGGGCAGGGCGTGCGCATGGCCGCACATTCATCCCCATTCACTCCCCACTCATCCATACCCATGGAGCTACGGTCGTTTTCCCCAGTTGCTACATGCGTGGGGACGAGTGGGGGGTGAGTAGGGATGCATGTTAGGCAGGCACGCACACCCCTCCCCCTGCTCACTGTGAGTGTGCGCGGCGCATCGTTCACACGGGGCTCCCCCACCCATGAACACACAGCATGGGGGCAGGGCTTGGCTTGGGGGCAGCAGCCTGAGATGGGCCTAAGGGCGCAAAATTCCTAAGTCCAGCCCTGCCTGCCTCGTTGCCTCAGAGACTGCAGGCTGGGCTAATGAGAGCTAGTGTTGAGGGCCACATGATGGACAGGAAGTGTCCAGCATTTCATCTTCCTTCCCAATATAAGGGGCAAACTGCAAGCTATCAGTGGCTTACCACTCATTCCTTCCCGGTATAGCCTCCCTGTGCCTCCACCCACTTCCCTGCCTTGACTCTTCACCTACCTGCCTTCGTACCTTCCACCCATTTGTTTCCTGCTGCCCTGGTCTTTGGTTCATTATTGCCTGTGCTACCTGACTTGACCTATGCTCTACCTTAACTATACCTTTGTTTAATCCATTTACTGACGCTTATGTTACCTGACTACCTGGTTTGACCTATGCTCTACATTGACCACGCCTTTGCTTAATCCATTTGCTGACACCTGTGCTACTTGACTATCCGGCTTCGCCTGTGCTCTACCTTGATCACACCTTTGCTTAATCCATTTGCTGATGCCTGTGCTGATTACTTGGCTTAACCTGTGCTCCACCGTGACTATGCCTCTCTGCTTGCCTGTCAGCTCACCTGCCAGCAAACCTGTTTGTTCCCGGCGTGACAGCTTTGTAAGCCCACAAGATGACTCAACATGGAGGGGACTCCTTCCTCCACACACGAATTGGTTGCAGCTTTACAGTCCCTCCAGGAGCAGGGTCAATCCCCCCAACAAGAGGACACAACCTTGCAAGCACACATTCAGGTTCCTGCTCAAGGTGTGAGTCCTACTCCATCGTCACCTACATCACCTAACCCCTCATCGGATGAGGAGAAGTTGTCGGCCAGAGCTGTTTTCAGGTGACCACTGTGCCTACCAGGGGTTCCCGAAGTCAGTGCAGGCTAATCTTCACCCTTAGACATACACATCAGGAAGATGATGGGTAGTGCTGGTCCTGAGCCTGTTAACCGGTGATGCCCTGGCCTGGGCCACCTCCACCCCAATGGAGCAACACAACCCAGTGTTACTCGATTTTGAGGCCTTCATGAAGGAAATGGGCTGGGCTTTCGATGACCCCCATTGGCAAAGCACTGTGGAAGCTACCCTCCTGACCCTCAACCAAGGTCAGAGATTGGTCATGGAGTATGCTATGGTGTTCCACCGATGGGCTACAGATACAGAGATGAACAATCTAGCTCTGCAGGTCATGTTCCAGCAGGTTCTCAACAAGGAGCTGAAGGATGAGTTGGTCTAGATTGCTCAGCTGCACAATTTGGAAGGACTCATGAGTCTCTGTATCCAGATAGATGGTTGGCTGACCGAGACAACAGGAATGAGCTCAGGGTAACTGACCCATACTGGTACTTCAGAGACTTCCCCCCCACTCAAACCCCATCTCCTCTGCCACCCAAGCTGATGCAGGTGGACCGCACTGAGACACGCATCACTGGGAAGAAAGGTACCACTGGTAAAGGGCTAACCTCTGTCTCTGCAGTTAGGGAACCAGGCCATTATGCCAGGGACTGCCCCAATAAATACAGTTTTGCCACCACATCGGGAAACGCCAAGTAGCCCGACATTGGCCCTCCCTTAGAACAAAGACTTGATGACATCCAACTGAGGACTGAGTCTTTCTCTCATGGTAATCTTATCGATGACACTCCAGCCGCACTCCAGACACAGTACAGGCATTCAGGCCCTGGTAGATAGTGGGGCTTCTGGCATCTATATGGATCAAACCATCACCCTCCACTACCAAATTGCTGTGCAGGCCAAGCCAGTGCCAGAACTGGTAGAGACCATCAATGGGTCACTGCTAGCCTCTGGCTATGTGTGTACCCAGACCCATCCGTTATAGCTTCAAGTTGACTTGGCAATCATAGGGAGTAGACCCAGTTGGAGCTTATCTTGTCCCCATTCCATATGGTGGTCCTTGGGTTCCCCTGGCTGGCTGGCTTGCCACCAGACCACCATAGACTGAAAGGTAACAGTGTGATGCCTCCAATCGCCCCACTGTAAGTAGTGATGCTGGACCATTGTTCTGGAACTGCAAACAGCAGCAGCTGGCCTTCTACCTGTGGTCTTCCCAGTTCCTTGTAAGGCACTTCCAATGGAATTTGCTGAATTCCAGGATGTATTTGATGATGAGAGAGAAGCAGAAAACCTTCCACCCCACAGGAAGTATGATTGCCCCACAGACTTAGTACCTGGTGTGGTGGTTCCTTTCGATTGCAGCTATGCCCTGTCTCCACCCTAGCTCAAGGTTCTTCAAGAATACTTGGATGAGAACCTCTACAAGGGGTTCATCTGCCCTTCTTTGTCTCCAGCTGTTCTTTGTATCCAAGAAAGATGGATCATTAGGGCCATGCATAGATTACCAAGGACTAAATAGCATCAGGATTAAGAATTGTTACCCACTTCCATTGACCACAAAACTGCAGTGCTTAGCCACCTGCCCAAAGCCACCATATATACCGAGTTGGATCTGAGCAAGTATATAATTTGGTACCTATATTTAAACGATGTGGTCAAGGAGCTTCTTCTCCCTGCTGTTCGTGCCCCTCAACTTGAGGATAAAGCTATTTCTTGTTTATTGTACGCTGATGATGCAGTGTTGTTATCCTGCTCACAGGTGGGTCTGCGACGCCTGTTTGGTCTGTTTGGGAATTATTGCAGGTCTAGCCTTATTGAAATAAATTATAAAAAGACCAAGATTTTGGTCTTCTCTCGGAAAAAACGGAAACATAAGTGGTAGTTGGATAATGTGGAAATAGAACAAGTCTGTGTTTTTAGGTATCTAGGCCTCCTTTTTCAGGCTAATGGGGCCTGGACAATACAAGCCCAGGCCTCCCAAAACAAAGCTAAGCAATTGAATAGAGCTTTAATAGCCTTCTTTAGATCTAAGGGAGGCCATATGGTGACCCTGGCAATTAAAGTTTTTGTGCAGAAATGTATCCCTCAAATGCTCTATGGTGCCCCTCTTTGGGCAAAATCAAGGCCCTGGGAAAACTCCAATCAGGATTTGTTTGAGTATTACTATCCGCCCCAGTGGGGATTAACACCCTGGCACTTGGCTTGGAATGTGGTCTATTACTCCTTGGTAAGCGTATTTGGTTGGGGGCAATTAACTATTGGCTTCGCCTTTTTAAAAAATATTGCTGCCCCACTGTCACAAGTGGTCCTGACAGATAAGATCCCAAATCAATGGGTGGTTTTGGTTAAGGATATGGATCAAACCATATGAAAATAAAGCACCTGGGATTTAATCCTGAACTCCTTAAGCCCCTTGGATTTAAAGGTGCAAAAAAGCTACTAGCAGATAGGTTCTTGGATGTTACCTGGCAAGAGACAAGAGCCATCATTGGAGATAGCAGAGCCTAGGATCTTACCTACCCATTGCTAATAAAACACGCTCACCGATGCCATATCTAGACGGGAGTCTTCCAAATGGCAATAGAAGCCTCTTCTTTCTGGCCAGATTGAATTTTTTCCCCTCGGCGCTAGTAGAGGATAGATACAAGGGTTCACCGCTGGCTGAGCGATTATGCCTGGGTAATTTGGGAAAAATTGACTCCCTGAAGCATATTTTGTTGGAATGCCCCTTGATGTCTGGAGCTTGAGCGAAATATATTCTCCCTTTGATCACACCGCTCCCTAGCAGACCCGCTGAGTTCTATTTGAACCTTTTATTGGGCAACCGATCCCCGGCTATCACGACTAAGGTGGCCCTTTTCCTGGGCACAGCTAATATTGCTAAACAGAAATTGAAAGCTGTGTGTTAGCTGTTTAATATTTAATAATATGGTTGTTTAATTTTTCTCTTCTAGCGAGTGAGAGATGGTACACCCTGAAATTACTGTGGTTTTATGTTCTATGGATTTTATGATTTTGGATTTTATGATTTTATATGATTTTGTATGACTTGCAATGGCCATACTGGCTAAGCAATAAAGTAAGATAATTAATTAATTAGGTACGTATATGGGCAGGAAACAAGTGGAAGATGGCATGTACACAGTATGGACTTACGAATACCTTGTTATGCCTTTTGGCTTGGACAATGCCCCCACTACCTTCCAATGTCTTATAAATGAGGTCTTTCATGATCTCCTCGACGTCTATGTAATCGTTTACCTGGACACTATCCTCATTTTTTCCAATTCCCTTGAAAAATACCATACCCATGTATGGACAGTGCTACAGCACCTTCACTCCTACAGCTGGAAAAGTTGAAAAGTGTGTCTTCGTGTACTCCTCCATAGACTTTTTGGGCTACCAGATTTCCCCCTGGGCATCTCCATGGATCCCCTCACGGTGCAAGCAATCCTGCAATGGGAACCTCCAACCACTGCCAAGAGCCTTCAGTGGTTCCTGGGCTCTGCCAACTTTTATCAACATTTCATCAGCCTTTACTCTGCTTGGACTGCTCTGTTAACGGCACTGCATCGGAAGGGCATCCATTATCACTGGACACCAGAAGCAGATCAGGCCTTCCAAGCCCTAATGCAAGCTTTTGCCTCAGCACTGCTCCTCACTCAGCAGCCCTTCCTCATAGAATCCGACACCTCTGACTTCTCTGTGGGACGGTGCTGTCCCAAGCCCCCAGCCCCAGTGTGGCACTGTAGCCATGTGCTTACTTTTCCAGGAGCCTCACAGCCACCTAACAAAATTATCCAATCCTGAACAAGGATCTTCTTGCCATCAAGGAAGCACTGGCAGAGTGGTGCCATCTGGCAGAGGATTCCCCATATCCTGTCCAGATTCTTACAGACCATAAGAATTTGGATGCCTTTCACTCCACTCGCTTCTTCAATCAGTGCCTGGCACGGTGGGCACTGTTTCTCTCCTGCTTTCATTTTCTCTTGGAATTCCACCATGGGAGCTACAACTGCACAGCAGATGTCCTTTTGTGAAAGGAGGAACTGCAAGGGCCTAAGAGAGAGGCACCAGGCCCGCTATTCCCAACTCACCACTTCACCAGAGCCCTTCTGCCCACTGCACCAGAAACACCCCTGAAGGACCAACACCACCTACCCTGACATCAGCTATGCTTGCTCAAAGGCATGCTGCGAATAGCTCTCCGCCTATAGTACAATTCCTCCCTATCCAGGCATTTCGGGCAGGATAAGACCCTCCAATTAGTCCGCTGCTACTTCTGGTGACCTTCACTTACCTCCAACATGCAACAATACATTGGCAGCTGCCCGCTGTGTGCCCACACCAAGATTCCCCGGCATAAGAGGATGGGTCTGCTGCAGCTTGCCCCTCTTCCTCAGTGGCCATGGCAAACAATCTCCATGGACTTCATTACCAAACTCCCCACATCCAAGGGCCATACCATGATTCTGACTGTTGTAGATACCTGCACCAAAATGTCCCTCTTCGTTCCAGTAGTAATACCCACTGCAAGAGAAATGGTCCATCTTTTCTTCTCAACAGTCTTCCATCCCTATGGGCTGCCCACCACCATCATTTCCGATCATGGGGTACAGTTCATGTCCTGTTTTTGGCTGACCCTCTCCAAGCTCCTGGGAACCTTGACATTCTTCTTCTCCACTCATCACCCACAAGCAGACAGGTAGAAAGGACCCAACGGGTACTCGAACAATACCTGCCATGTTTCCTGATGTACCAGCAAGACAATTGGGTGGAATTACTGCCAGCTGTGGAATTTCCATACAATATACAGCACCGGCCACCTGCTGTTTTATGCCAACTATGAGTACCATCCCTGCTTTCACCCAGACCCCCTCAAAATCTCCACTGTACCCACTGCACTCGACTGGGCCACCCATCTCCAGACCATCCACACCAACCTCCTTGCTCATCTTGCCAAAGAGAATCTTAAAGGTACCTTATGATCAGAAAGAAACTAACTTTAGACACTCCTAGAAGGTGAGTGGTAGACCCAAATACTTGGGATCACAAACTGTAGCTGGGAGGCACAGAGCATGAAGAAGTTCAGCTGGGGTCCCTGCCTCTTCTCCTCTACCCATTCCCCCATATCTTTACAGTCAGGGTGTTTTGTGTAAATTAAACCGGGTGCCACCATCACACCTAAAAGCAGCCCCCAGATGTTAGCACAGGACGTTACGTGGTCGGCCATCACAGATGACCATGGCTGTCCATCAAGGGAGAGGGGTGGGTCGCTCCACGTAGCGTCGGGGTGGGAATCTGGCCATGCGTCTCCTCACCCCTTCCCTGGCCGAGCCACCATAACATTTGTTCAGCAGCCGGGTCAAGTCCCGGCCAGAGTGATGGCTCTTGCCACAGCCCGGAACAGTCCGTGATGGCAGCGGGAGCCGTAACCTGTGAAAACACCCTCAGACTACTTTTAGCACTTTAACTCTTGACATCATTTTCTATCCTGATGGTCCATTTGTCCTTGCCTCCTCCTACCCCTGTCCATCATTATGCCACCACTGCTATAGCCTAGCTGTCACTGACCCTTCCATTAGGCTACTTTACACTTAGCACTTATCCTGGCAATTGGTTTTAAGACTGGTACAAATCTGTCATCATGAGCATGCATAAGCAAATTTATCAGCTTAACCATCTCAGTTTTGGTGGGTTTCCAAAACCTTTTCTGGAAAGTGAACAAACTTTGGGTATAGGTTTTTGAGTTCGGTATACGTGTATGCTAAAATAACACTAAAGCTTCAGTCCCTGATTGGACCCTTGGATATACACCCAAAAACCCCTGTGCTGTTGCCAACAATATTAAGAGAAGTGTAGATGCAAAACAATCTCCAGAGAGTGGTGTAATTATGTACTAATTCACAGCTGGTTATATTTTGCAAGTTTAAATTAAATTAAATTAAATTAAATTAAATAAGCAAACAAATTTGCCAGTGCAAGACCTAAGAGCAGATTGGCCCCTCTTCATTCCCATTGTTGAGAAAATTCTTGCTGCTTAGCAGTAGGCTTCAGACTTCCATTCAGATTAATGGGATTGTTCACATTTCTCAAGGCTATTTTTAATAGCTGTAGACAGTACAATACAATACACAATACAACATTTGTTAGGTTATCTTTTCAACAATAAGGAATGGAAAATTAAAATGGAGGATAAAATTCCACAAAAAATATAGGCCATCAGGAATATGCCTTTATGGCATGTTGCTCCATACTTGTCCATTTAATCAGATGATGCCTGTCTATGGCCCTTTTCACACGGGCCGCAGTGGGTGGGAATGTGCTTGCGGTGGGTAGAGGTGGGTGTGCATGGCCGTTCCCACAGGCGCACACCCATCTCCACACACGGAGCAACTGGCATTAGAGCCTGTTGCTCTGTGTGTGAGTGATGGGTGGAGTGTGGGAGCACGCACGCACACCTCCCCCCACCCCATGGTGTTCCAACAGGCACCTACCCATCCCCCCTGCACCCACTGGGGCATTCATACAGGTGCCCCTTCTCACCCATAGACGTGTGCAGGTGGAGGGGGCGCCCGTGTGAAAAGGGCCAAAAGAGGACTGTACCCTTAGTCAGTAAGATATGGGATTACAATAAGGTAATGACATGTGTACGTATTGCATACAAACTCCCCGATATGTTATGCTGATGATAGGCTAAGTGAAAGGCCACTGCCAACTAATAACAAACTGTCAACTTATAAATCGCATTAGATTAAATTCATTAAAGTGGAATATTATAGAATATCAACTATGTAAGAAGAACTATCTTGTATCTCCTTATGGTGGAACTGGTCAGTATAATGTATAGATAGAGACTGGTAATGAGATTATGCAGGAATAAATACTTGCTATTGAAAGGGTCAATTGACCAGTAAGAATATATGTAATCCCGTGTGTTTGAACTGACTGGAACATCTTGTGTTGGCTCTTATGGCCTTTCTGCCCTATAGACATTTTGATGTCCTCACTTTTGGGGTCTGCTGCAAGTATGATTATCCTCCGATACTTATTCTTCGTATTTTGATTTAATTGACATTTATTGTGAATCCTTGTTATTTGCTGTATCATTATTACTACTTTGGTTTTTTTTACTATTGTAAATCCTTCTTGTTTGTTGTATCATTATTAATACTTACTTTGGGCCATGGCGGAAGCTAGTGCCGTAATAAACTATTACTTAATGATATGGGATTATACACAAAATAAAATTATAAAAGCCAGAGACAGAAAATAAAGTAATCAGGAAAGAAATCTGAAAGTGTTACAGCAACTTCACTTATTAAATTAACGGTAAGTCTACAACTTTGCCTGCATTGGGGCAAGGACTTATCTCTAAAAAAAATTTCAGTGTCAACTACATTGCTGGCATTGTATAAATACTTTAAAATATATCTTAAAATATAAATGTGATATAAAATGTGACAGCTTTGGAACTCCCTTCTCCTGAAGGGGAGAAGGGAGCCTGAGCTCACCACAGCCTCAGCCTGAGCATGTTAGACATATTTATCTGGCCTGGCTTTTGGTGAGTGGGGATAGGGTTTGTGGGATGGAGGTTTTAATTGGAATTTGATATGATTTATTTTTATTGATTTTCTAATTTTTTTTTGTTTGTAAGCCAGCCTGAGCCTGTGGGAAAGGGTGGGATATAGACTCAGATAAATAAATTAAATTAAATTCTAAAAAGTAGCTCTTTGCAAGACTTCTGTAACATAGATAAGAAATTTATTTTTAAAATGTTTAAACATACTATTATCTTTTTAGCCACTGTAAAGGCTACAGAAAGACAAGATACACAAACACAAAACACAAGAGGTTCTTTAATATAGAGAGAACTTTAGAGGGCTAAAATACAACATACCAGGGTGGGCAAACTATGACTTGAGAGTCATATACTGCTCTTGGGCAGTTCAAGTGTGGCTCTCGGCCAGGGTTGATCATGGACACGTGTGCCTTAATGGTCCTCTCTTACTTTATTGCACATGAGGCCGCTTACACACACAATGGGAGCGGGGTGAGCTGAAACTGCAGCAGGGCAATCACGTGAACATGGGTTTTTTAATATAATTAGCCCATTTCTGCCGTAATCCCACTCACGAGAGACAGGGCTCAAAATCCAGTCCTATCTTCCATGAGTGAAATCATGGCAGAAATGGGCTAATTACATTTTAAAAACCTGCACACATGAACGGAGGTTCACGTGATTGCCCTGCTGCAATTTTGGCTCATGGCAGCCCCCTTCACCCCTGCTGTTTTGTGTGCAAGTGGCTCGAGTCTCCACAGATGAATCAGAATCTCAGCATCCAGGACTGCAGAGCACCAGCCAATCACAAACCAGAAGTGGTTTGTATGTGCACACGTACGTGTGTGTTTCATGGCTCTTGGCCATATGAAGATTTTGGTATAAGGCTCTTGGGTTGGGAACTTTGTCATACAATATATATATATACTATATATATGCATACCACCACACACACAAATATACTCATATATCTGAACTTTAATGACATATCCACACTACAACTCATCCACACTACAAAGAACTGTGCCATTCATCTCCCCTCTCCCAAAAGCACAGCCATTATTTGGACTAATGCCCAATCGGCAAGAGTGAGTTGCCTGTCATTCACCTTCTGCTACACCCATAGCGCATTAGTCTACATGTGGCTATGCAACAAGGGGAAATCAATAGCACAGCTACTGGTGTGTGGTGACTCATCACTCATTTCTTTGAAGTGTGGGCAGCCAAAGTTACAAACTGTAACATGTGACAGGTCACGTCAAGATTAAGTACTGTACTAACCCTTCATTATAACATTCCATGCCTACAAGCAGTATCCTAAAACGTGTGAGAGATGATTATATCAAGAATACATAGGCAACAAAATATAAAAATGGTAAACTATGTACTTGTCCACTGGCCATTTTACAATGTCTAAGACTCCTCTTACTAGTACTGTAGATTAATATAAACAGAACTTCTTGCCCTGAAGATAACAACTAAATGCAAATTAAGTGGTCTCACAGCAATTTTGCCTTACAATGGAATGAAAACAAAACAGTTCAGATGATATCTTCTATGGGGCCAACTTCTGTTGAGGAGAGTATGCAAGCTTTGGGGCCACACAGGACCCTTCCTCTTACATGTGGGGCAAACACAACCACCCTAATCTCTCTAGATTTCAATAGTTCCTATCATAACTGAAGGATTTAGGCAAGGGAGAGTTTTTGTTTTCTAGTAATAGTTATGTCTTTAGTTTAAAAGTCACTAGCATAAGCAAAGCTCTTGGAAATAGGACAGCTCTGCTCACTTCAACCTTGACGGTGGCTATTCTAACCCTGTGACTGAATGCGTTGCTACTAATTTAAGCCTCTTGGGCAAAGGTCTCAGACTGCACTAAGGAATATTATGTGGTGCAAAGTACTAACATGTCACTGAATCTCTACTACTTGTTGAGGGTGTTTTGTATTCAAAGCAAATGAAAATAAGTTTTAGAAACAATAACTCTTCAAACAGTGAGAAGATGACATAGCAGTTTATGACCAGGTCAATCCATGGAGTGAAAAACCAGCTGTTCCTGAGGCTTGTCCGCGCAAAGAGAGAAACTGGCTCAATTAATCAGCTGAAGAGTAGCAGCACTGAACAGAGTCCCATTAGGTTGTAAAAGCAATATCTGGTCGGGCGTGCTACATGGAGAGAGAGGACTAGAGGGACCCTAGCGTCGTCTCTCGCGGAATTAGGAAAACCCGCCCGGGCTGTCTAGCTGACTCCAAAAGCTCTGTTGGCAGCAGGGTGTCCGTCCCCGTCTGTCTTAGCCTTTCCAACCCCACCCCATGTGGTCTGACGCCTGTAAGAATGTCTCAGTCTGTCCGTCTCCATCCCGGGGCTCAGTGAATCGGTGTCCCTCAATTTTTGTCAGTCTATCCCGCCTAAATGTTCTAAGTGGCTGCTGTAGCCGGTCAGAAAGGGAGGGGGCTGCAGTATCTGTTTGTTTCTCCTTCCCGAGGACTGCGGGGGGTCTCTGTCCCTCTCACCTGCTCGGGTCCCCGCCGCCCACAGGAGGACGAGCCCCCAGCAGCAGGAGGGGGCGCCTTCGCGGAGCCGGGCCATACTGCACAGTACACCGCTTCTCTTAGCGGAGCCGGCTCGGGAGCTTTTGGGTAACTTTGTCCTCACTCAGGGTAGATCTCGCTGCAGCTCCCGTCTCTTCCTGACCCGCGTCGCCCCAGGGCCGGCTCGCCCTCTAATTCTCGCCGAGCAGGAAAGGGAACCTGCACAGCGCTGGGGGAGGGGGCGGGAGGAAGCCAGGTCTCCGCCTCTGGACTACAAAGTGTGGGGGGGGATTACAGAGGGGCCTTGCCCTGCCCCAAACGCTGCATGGCTTCGCGACCTGCCCGCAGGCTAGCTGTGTGGTGCCAGCGGGGGCCCAAGAAGAGGCTGGTGTCCCTGTCCTGCAGGAGGTTACACCCCGCAATGAGGAGCTAGGTTGGCCAGGTAAAAAAGCTGTGTGATGGGGTCAGCGTCTGGACCGCAGAACACATCAGAAAAGGAGGCCTACACCCCATCTTGGGGACAGTAGGGATCTGCTCCCTACTGCTTTTCCCGCCAAAATGGTGGTTGGGGCCCTCGCCGTGCTTATCCCTTTCGCACTGAAGAGAGCCCGCCTCCTCTCACACATAAAAGCCTTAGCTGAATCCCAGGGTAACTTCAGACGTTACGAAAACGCCTTTCACCACAGTGAACCCCAGTGGATTCCCTGTGGTGGTGGCGTTTCCGTGAACGTCTGTTTGGCCCTGGCCAGATGTTCACCACGGTGAACCTCCAGCCAGGATCAAGCTTGACCACAGTTCTCGACCTCTGGCCGGCCAGAGGTCAAGAACCGTGGTTAGAGTGGCCATGATCCGGGATGGGCCAAAAGTAACGTGTGTTACCACCTTTGGCCCATCCCGGATCGTGGCCCCGACCACGATATGGGATCAGGCGCAGCGGCCTAATTGGCTGCCATGCCCACCCATCTCCCCAAGGGTGGGCGGTTGGGGGAGCGTGGGAGGGCAGGACTGTGTGGCCAAACGTTGTGCCGCGTAGCCCTGCCCCCTCCCCGATCCCGGTTAGCAATCAGGCTGTCCGGGATCCAAAATGGATCCCGGTCCAGCCCGGCACGTCTGAAATTACCCCTGGTGATGTCTCCTGGTTTTGCGTGACCTACCCAAAAAAACGTCATCAGTGGATAAAACTCTTATCAGTGGATAAATTTCTCCTAGAACTGCAGGCCCCTTGCTTGCCCTGTATATACCATAGCTTGAAACTGCTACTGCAGAGAAACGCATTTGTGAAAATCTTGCTTCCTGTTGGATAAAAAATTTAATTGGTAGATAAATTTTTATCAGTGGATCAGGGGTAGATTGGGAAATCAAAGTGACCTGGGAAAATATAGTTTTAGTGGCTCTATGCTGCCGGCATGCTGGAAACGGGCCAAGGGGGTGTGGCTTGGGCGCGGGCAGAGTGCACCAGATTTGGGGCCTATCAGAGCCGAGTCCCCAAACTCAGAGCCTCAGCAGCCTGGCAGGGGTGAGTGGGAGGTTATGAGGGACTGGCAGGGGGGAGACTGCCACTGGTGGGGGTACTAGCCCTCATTTCAGTGCTCTGGCTCCCCAAATCACTCCGTTTCAGTGCTCAGTGGCCCCCAACCGGAAATCACTCTGTCCCTTGCTATGCATCCTACAGTAAGGCTTCTTCATTCCTACACCAGCTGCACTAGTATTCCACAGGCCCTGTGTTTAGCTTAGCAAAGAGAAGACTAAGGGGAGAATTGATACCAGATTTCCAATATCTACATTGTATATTAAGGCGTCATTCCTTGCCCCTGTAGTAATGCTGTACTGGAACACAATTAAGGAACAGCCTTGAAGGAATGCAGCCTTTCTGCTAACGCAAGCTGCCTTCTCACACAACTCCCCTGCGACAGAGTTGAGCCTCTTGATAAGAAAGAGGGCCTCCTCATAAGAGTACGAATTCTAAATTTATAAACTGGCCTCCTCACACACCCCTACAGCCAGTCCTTCATCCACCAGTACCAGGGCTTCTCCCAACAATGGTGGGTCCCTTAGTTCTAGATAGCATATCAATAATATGGTTCTGTCAAATCAGGATTTTGGATTCCTCCGTAAGGCGGCCTGGGAATCTAGTAGTTCCTGGAGGGCCCAGTCTTTTTTCCAGTGAAGCAAGACAGTCTTGCTTCCCTGGAGATTTTGGGGTTTTCCCAGCCCTGTCCCATCTGGATGTTGGAGTTGGATTCCTCGTTAAGAAGGCCTGGGAATTTAGTCGTTCCTGGAGTGCCCTTGGCTGAGATGTTTTCCTGGATTGTTTCACTGGAGATGTTTGGGCTTCCTAGCCCTGTCCACAGTCCTTCTGAACTGGGTTACTGACCTGGATGTGCCTTCCAGTGCCAGCACCCTTAAACAACAACCTTCCCCCTCACAACAGCACCCTGGCTCTGGCCGAAGTGGGGGGCATGCCCAATTCTGGGCGTGAGTAAGGAGTTAGGTGCTCTTCAGACAGCGGACAGTGCATGTCCTTTCTGCCTTTCAGAACATACCTCTCCCAGGGTCATGACCCCAGTGTGTGCTGTGCCTGCATCATGACACTGGATATCACTTCCCCATCCCTTAAGGCTGTGTCTGGGGGCTTCTTTTCCATGGCAGTCTTGCTTCCCTGATAATGTTTGGGCTTCCTAGCCACAGCTCTCTTGCTTCCCCTGAGATGTGCTTCCTTCAGCTCCACACCAACAAATGCTGCTCTCTTTTTCAAGGATTATTGTTCCAGATATAGCTCCCGGCGTAACAGTGTACTTGTATCTGATACTTTATTAATGATGGCATCAGGGTCCAAACGTTGTAGAATGTCTTTTTCCACGGCCATCAAAAGAAACGATTCCAAATGCTCAGCACTCAGAGTACTCCTTAGCCTGTTCTTGATAAATTTGAGTGTTGAGAATCCTCTTTCACATGCAACCTGAGTTGTTGAAAGTGTTAGGAGGTATTTGTATGCCAGACCTAGATTTTTGTATGCATCAGTGTACAGGTTGTACTGCTCCAAAGTATGGTAAACACATACTGCACAGTTTTGGCATCGTTTGCACACTGACTGTTTCTCGTTGTACTCCTCCTCCTCCTCATAATTCTCTGTAACTGTCATGTCAGTATCCTCAACCTTCTCCTCTTCTTTCCTCAAGGTGTATTCCTCCGGTAGCGATGTTTTCAGCCTGTCCCAGTTAGCTGCCAAATTCATAAGCTCCAATTGCAACTTCTCCTTGGTTACTTCCTTGTCAAACTTCACAAGTGCTTCACTCAGCTTCAGAAGCGCATCAGTATGAGGCAGAGATGTCTTCATCTCTCCAAACTGTACAGGAGACAAGCAGGCCAGGTCCCTATACAATGCCCCATTTTTTGCAAATCTTGTTTTCAGACTTTCTATAGTTGTATCTAATATCCGGTTGTGCACACCCACTTCAAAGTCTTTAAACGCATTGGCAATTGGTTCTTCAGATGCAGTTTCTCCAGGCATCCGTTTTCTCTTCCGTATTCTTTTCTCTGGAAAGGATTCCTGGATGACAATATTTCGGGGGGGTATTTGCTCTGCAAATTCTTCGGTTGCCCAGTCAATAAAATCAGCAACTCTACTTTTCACCCCTTCAATGTCCCGCTGTATTTTTTCCAGCTGTTCCAGAGTACCCAGCACCAGCTGATGTGCTTTCAGCAGATCCATTCCAACTGTCTGCAGATATTTGGATAAAGGTGATGTGAACTGAAAGATGCGTAAATAAATAAATCCTGTCATGATAGTTTCATATGATAGAAGCGCATCTCTGTACGATCTTGCTTTTGCTTGTAAATCAGACGAGATATTTTCTGATTCTTCAATCGTGTGCAGCGAGATAATCACATCCATGTACATGGAACTTTTTCCGTCTTGGAATGAACCAAATATCTTAGTCTGTGCTGCATCCTTTGCCCACCAACGTGTTTCTCCAATGGTTTGTAGCCGTTGTTGACCAGCACTGCTCTGTCCACGGATCAAAACCCATACAGCCATTCTCTTATGCGATTCCCTGAAAAATACAGCAATCGCGTTTAATAGAGAAAAGAGCGAGGCTGCAGCAATGTGTGATCGAGTTGCATTGCTAATCACGAGATTTAATATGTGGCTATAGCACCAGACATGAACTTGTCCAGGTGATTCGTTGTTCAGCCAAGTAGAAAAACCATTTTAAATTCCTTGCATATTTGCTGCTCCATCTGTTGCATTACCAATGCACCGAGTTATGTCCAAGGCATTCTCTGTCAGTATTCCTTGTAGAAGTTCAAGGAAACCTCTTCCTGTGGGATCTTTACAGTTGACAACAGCTAGCAGTCTTTCCTGGATGCCTTTCAGTTTCTCCACATACTGAATTATAATGGAACACTGGTCCTTCACTGAAATGTCTTGCATTGTGTCCAGCTGTACAGAAAACATGCCACTTTCCGGCACTTCATCTGCCACAGTCTTCTTAAGTAACAATGCAAGCGCCTGTATGACATTCTCAGCCGTTGTTTTTGATATGAATGTTACCAAACTACCACGCCCTTTACTCCCTGCACTGTGTGCCGCTTGACTTTTCTTCACTACTTGGTCTATATGTGTTTTCAGCAATGGATCATATTTGCTGACCAGTATGAGCATTTCCAAAAAATTACCATGGTCAAATAATGGATTATCCAATGCGTATGCCGCTTCTGCTTCGGCCTTACTTCCCCTGAAGCTCAGTCCTCATTTGCCAATCAGTCTTATTACTTCAATGATCCTTTTCATGACCTGTCTGTTGTTTTGAATTTTGTGTCTTCTCTTCTGTTGTTGTGAAAACAGTAATTCTCCAATATCTTTTTTCTTCGCACTCTGCATGTGAGCATCTTTATTTATTTATTTATTTATTTATTTATTCGCATTTATACCCCGCCCCTCCTGAAACAGCTTGACATCTGCACAGGAAATATGGTGTTTGCTGTTCTTGTGCTCAGAGATGCGCTGATGAACATGCGACCAGGTACTCATACCTTCTGTAAATGCGTTGCTTTCATTACTCTTGCTGTACGCCAAACATACTGTGCAGTAGAGGGCACCTGATGACTTATTATAGGATATCCAATTACGGCAAGTACCATTTTCTTTTTTGAATACTTGTTTCGGTTTGAATGGGAGACACGTATCTTCAAGTCGCTGTACAGGATGGGTTTTAAAAAAAAAGTCCTCTCCATTTCATTGGGTCTGACAAAAATATCAACAACTTCCTCAGCCTGCTGATTATCTGATCTTGCCTCAGATAACTTATTTCCAGCTTCTGTCCCCTGGTTGGTGGCTTCCGCATCTAAGCTCTCAGTTACTTCCTGAGTTTCAGAAGGCCATTGTACACTGGTGCTCTCGATTGTTTCCTCTTTTCCTTCTTCTGATGCCTGTTTTGCAGAAGGCTCCTCCTCCACTGGAGATCTCGGTTACCATGTCTTCACTTCCTCTTGATGCCTGCTGCGCCTCTGAAGGCCCACTAGCAGAACCAACTTTAAATAGGGAAGTCAGCTTGGCACACTTTTCCGTTTCTGAGGCCAACAGTTTTGTCTTCTTGTCATGGATTTTTTCAGCCCCACCTTTGAGTTTTCTTTTTCTTTCCATTGGAAAAGGGCGAGTTCCTTTGGATGCCTCCTGTGATGTTGAAGGCTCCCTGGCAGAACCATCTTCCTCTGTTCCCTGCTCC
>QEPC01000841.1:5743747-5762750 GCA_003113815.1 Sphenodon punctatus
AAAAAAAAAGCCCTCTCCATTTCCTTGGGTCTGACAAAAATATCAACAACTTCCTCAGCCTGCTGATTATCTGATCTTGCCTCAGATAACTTATTTCCAGCTTCTGTCCCCTGGTTGGTGGCTTCCGCATCTAAGCTCTCAGTTACTTCCTGAGTTTCAGAAGGCCATTGTACACTGGTGCTCTCGATTGTTTCCTCTTTTCCTTCTTCTGATGCCTGTTTTGCAGAAGGCTCCTCCTCCACTGGAGATCTCGGTTACCATGTCTTCACTTCCTCTTGATGCCTGCTGCGCCTCTGAAGGCCCACTAGCAGAACCAACTTTAAATAGGGAAGTCAGCTTGGCACACTTTTCCGTTTCTGAGGCCAACAGTTTTGTCTTCTTGTCATGGATTTTTTCAGCCCCACCTTTGAGTTTTCTTTTTCTTTCCATTGGAAAAGGGCGAGTTCCTTTGGATGCCTCCTGTGATGTTGAAGGCTCCCTGGCAGAACCATCTTCCTCTGTTCCCTGCTCCATAGCAGAAGGCATCTCTACACTGCAGCTTGCTGTTACCAAATCTTCACTTCCTTTGGATCCATGCTTTTCCACTGAAGGCCCACTAGCAGAACTACCTTCCTCTGTTCCCTGCTGCATAGCAGAAGGCACCGCTACACTGCAGCTAGCAATTACCGTGTCTTCACTTCCTTTGGATCCATGCTTTTCCACTGAAGGCCCACCAGAACCAATCTTGAATAGGGAAGTCAACTTTGCACACTTCACCGCTTCTGAGGCCAAGTGTTTCTTCTTCTTTTTGCGTAGTTTTTCAGCCCCACCTTTGAGTTTTTGTTTGCTGTCCATAGAAAAAGGTTGCTGTAAGTGATTTCTCTGTTAAATGTATGTGCACAATGTTGCCCTGTTGGCAAGGCAGACCCCTCCTCTACTCCTGCTGGAAGGCTCGTCTAGCATGGAGAGTCACGGAATAAAAATATACTAAGGCAGAACTGAAAAATTACAGCATTTACAGAGCTGAAAAATTACAGCAACTACAGTACACTGTACAATACATACAGTACAATATTGAATTGCAAAATGCAACAGTACAACAAATAAAATACAAATTACAGTACAATTGTACAGAAATATAAAGGAAACACCAACAACAAAGTTGGCAGTCACATTCACCCCAGAACTGTGCTGCTCTCTCTTACCTGTTCTTGCTGCTTTGCTTACCTGCTACTGCTGGTGTCTCGAGCTCTGAGGCTGGCCTTGATCCACAGCAGGAAAGTTGCTGGGGGGGCCTGTCACAGGTTTGGGGTCCGCACTCCCACTTTACCGGGTTTGAATGACTCAGTTTCCCTTGCGCACAGTTCTCTTGAATCAGTTCTCTCTCTGGCTAATTCAAGTGTGCCACAATGAAACTCCTTTGTCACACAAGGGCCCGATCCTTCCCGTTTACAGACTCTTTACTCTCTGGGTTCGCAAGAGCTTAGGGGCTCTTGTAGCTCGTTTGTGTTCCAATATTAGACACCGCCATTTCTTCATAAAGTAAGAAGTTTATTGATTACATAACAAGATAGTTGATACAGAGGGGTAACTAGAGATAAAAGGTAAACATAACGCATTCCTAACTTATACTGGTTGAGTTCCTAAATTAGGCATCTTACCCTAGCAAGGTCCAGCAGTTGTGGTTTCTCAGTCATAAAAGGCGAATGACTGGGCTCTGACTTAGAGAGTAAAATCCTCCTCTCAGTTCATGCTTTCCAGCCTAGCTGATGACTGGTCTTTCGTATGCAGATGTTCTCTCGAAGCAGCTTTGCAAGACTCTCCTCCTTTCCCCTTGGGATATTTCTCCTTATATGTCCTGGAGGCTTCTTGAATTCCCTTTGTTCTCGTTATTGGCTTTTCTGTGTCCCTTTGCACGTATGCAATGTCAGCCTGTATTAGCATATAAATGTCTCTGCCCCTCCGTCTGGCAAATGTTCTCCAATACACATTTTTGTTATCTGTTTGTATTTTCTGTAGGCTGGTGATGTGTGAGAGCCCTAATTTGAGTTTTACAGTTCTCAATGTCAACATTACAAACCTTTGGAACCTTTGACATTACATAGTGTACATGTATAGTAACATTACATACATGTGAAACCCTTGGCACCGCACATTTACCAAACATGTAGTCCCGTGTTACACGTGTGTGACTCCAGGACCGACAATTTATTATTATTTTTAATTTTTTTAAAAGCACCAAAAAAAACAGACCGCGGGACCACCCTCCCAACCGGCTCAACCCACCGGGAATCCTCTCGGTAGGTTCAATGACCAATTCGCCCCTGCAGTGGATAAAATGGGCCATTATGTTCTATCACTAGTAAACTAGACCTGGGATATCTTGAAATTTGACTTCCCAGTCCAAAAATGAATCAACCTAAATACATCCTAACCACCAAAAGAATATTGGAATTTTTTTCTGAGGGCATTTTCACACAAGGCACTCTCTACCCACCCACTATACATGTTACAGGGCACCCATAGGGCAACACTGCAGCCCTGCAACCTGTATAGTGGGTGAGTGGTGCATGGAGAGTGTCGTGTGTGAAAATGCCCTAAGAGCAGCCACAGGGCTCCTTCACCTACAAAGCACTAGGCAGTCCTCTGTCACATGAATGTATTATTATTAATTTTTAGTATTGTGTATTTATATAAGTACCAGCAATATACCTGGCACTGTACAATCACTAATTAGATAAAGGTATCTGACCCAAGAGGCCTACAGTGTAGGACAACAAGAGGGGAGACTAGAGCAAGGAAGAGAACACAGAGAGACAGGGAAACATTCATGAAGTTGAGAAGTCACTGATGCACGTGCTTAGCTGAAGGAAAAAGGGGACATTGAATGACAGGGACAGCAGAGGAAACGTTAGTGAGCAGTCTGAGGATGAGGAGCTATGCCTACAGCTGCCTCTGCCCACCAATACAAACTGTAAAAAGCAAGGAAATGGACAGTGAAGCTATTCAGAGCCCTTCGTCAGCTACCTCCTCCACTACCTGCTGCCCATATCCTTCCCTTATTCATACATGACCAAGGCTGAACTCTCCTTAGGCTCCCATATGAACTCTTGTTCTACACTGCTAAATCCTTGAGCTTTTAGCCAAGGGAGGCTGCAAAGGTGGCCAGCTATAATGAGCCCTACTTTGTGCTGCCTTACACAACTCTGCTTGTGATGTTCCATCCAAGCACTCTCAGACTTGAGGGCTTAGGTCCAAAAGATAATGTCTTCATCCATAGTTCTCAAATATGTGCAAGAATTGCAAAGATGATGTTTATCAAAAACCACTCAGTAAAACAATACTTATTACTGGGAGGCAATTAGACACACGTTACAGTTCCGGACGTTTCAATCTTCTGGGTTTACAAGTCCACAAGTAAGTTTCGGATTCATTTTTCACACACACACTGCCTTGAGGCAGCCTAAAGTAGCTGAAGCTGTAAACGTGACAGGCTGCCATGGAAACCAAGTGATCACAGCTGCCTGGAGCAAAGCAGTTTACCCGGAGAAACTTTTACACACAAAGGTTCTGGGAGAAGTTTCACGCAGAAGTTCAAAGATCCGGATGTTTAAGATCTGGATGAGTGATTTAGACACACAGACAGTTCTGGATGTTACAGCAAACATCCAGGAGAAATGTGTGTCTAAAAACACCCAATGTCTTGTCAGAATACACTTCTTTCTTGCAACAATGTAAGATCAGCTGCCTCTGCCATTAAAAAAGATGTTCAACACACTTATGATTCAGAAGACAAGATGATAAAGCCAGAGCACTCTTATTTTTCCAGGGTTTGCAGATATGGATCTCAGATATGGATCTCTTTACTCTCCTGCAATTCAGATTACTGCAAGGTCATGTAGGCTAGTCTGATCTTGGGTGTTCCCCTTGATGTTCTAAAGGGGCTGTTGTAGTGCAACTTTACAATACTTTTTAAAACAACACAAAATGTGATTGTCACTGTGTTTCTTGAGGGTCTCATATCTGACTCAGAAGATCAACAGTTCCTGAGTGCTTGGGTTTATGCCCAGAGCTGATATTGCAGTGCTACACAGGAGTAAGGATCAGCATAGGAGTAGATACTGCATAGATATAAAGATTATATAAAAGAATTGTTCTGCTTTTGTTGCTCTTTTAGGTGAAACACAAAGGTCTCATGGTGCTTTTTAGAAAGAGGAAAATTTCAGTGCTATGGCCAGCTCTTTCTCCCTTAGTAAAATAAATTCTAAGGCTGAATGCATAAATGCTGTGTTTGCCTACAAAGTGAAATGTTTTGTGATCTTTCAGTTATAAGTGAAAAAGAAACTTTTCCTGTCCCATACTGCCTTTGATTTGAGTTTATTGACAAGAAGAAATAAGTCGTTAGTTCGTTATTTATGTATTTTTAGCTCCATTCGATTTACATTAGACTGATACAGCTGAAAAGCATTTAACATGCTTGGAACTATTGTCAAAATAGAGATAAAAGACCTTTAAACTCTGCCAGCTTTTTCCTTTCCATACTGCTCTCCACATTCCTCTCCATCCTTGGCACAAGGGGGTTATTGCAGTCTACTTTAATCAAAGCCATATCAAGGTACTCTATTTAAGAAGCCATTGTGTACTGATGTCAGCTGTTCAGAGATATATGTTTGGAAGCAATTACCTATAGAGCTACAGAATACCATCAAATGCTCTACGATCTAAGATGTGCAATAACAGACAAAGCAGACGTGGACAATGATGTACTTAGTCAGGAATAGCATGCACATAATGACACCTGTAGATAGGGAGCATAAAGGAACAGTGCTGTTGTGGACTGGCATTGTGGATGTAGAAAGAGAACATAGCCACTCAATAACCACTAATTCAAGACCCTCTGATCAAAAACAGCCAGGTGAATAGAGGGGTTTTATTTGCTTCTATATATTCTCAACCTACAATTTAATGGAAATTGTTCTCTCTGCTGTGACTTTAAACAAGTGAGAAGGTGTGGTCAAAATCCCCTCTATCAGGACTTTGCATTTAAGGGTTTTGAATGAGTGGCTTGAAATTTGCTTTTTGAAATAGCCTGAAAAGAGCTGGAATTTGTATAGCAGGAGGCAGATTAAACTCGGGGAGCAAAAAAAAGAAAATCAGTCACCAGACTTTAGATATTAAACTGTTCTTCCCCCACTACACCCCTGAACCAGTCGCCAGCCTCAGTTTTCTGGGCACCAATGGCTCCCAGGTGCCTGCAAATTTTGTGCTCCAGCCATAGGGTAGAGTTCTGGTGATATGTTAGCTATGTTCGTGGGAAGTACCTGACTGCATTACGTTTTGCTTTTGGTCATCCTATCTCAGCATCTTGAACTGCTGCAACTGAGGCTCAGGCTCAAGTACTCCCAGAATATCTCTGTGTAGTTCCCCTGATTGGTTCTTGAATGGCTGGCTGGCTAAAGCCCTGCTCAGGGAGCCATCTTAGCTGTGGCAGCCATTTTGTGTCCTGCCAGGCAAGCTAACAGGGAGAGATCCTCCTGCAGGCAGCCAAACAGAGTCCTCTTGCAGGCTCCCTGTTACAGTCCCCCCTCCCCCAACAAGATAGGGCAACCAGGGGAATACCTGTAACAACAAAAAAAAAGAAAACAAAAAGTGCATCCCATTAGAACCCCAGTGGGGAGAGCGACAGGTCCCACCCTACAACTCGGCCCCAAGCCCTGGACCCTAAGGAAGATCTACGCCAGGTTCATAGAAGCACTAGCACAAATGCGGCCTTCCCAGGGCTCACAAAAACATACAGTACAGTATATGCAAAATTCCCCAAACCAACACCCAGTGCACAGTCTGCTTTGTGGATTTTTTCACCCCACATCTATATTCCTTCCCCAGTTCATTTCCTTCCCTGCTTTTGACCACATGTCTGGCTGGGTGGTGGTGAGGTTTCTTGCTGTGAGGCTTCTGCTTGTGCTAATCATTCCTGCCTATCATTCTCCAAACTTTGAGGGCCTCCTGCAGACCATTGATAGAACATGCACTAATCTATGGGACGGGTTCATTTGCAGAGTCCATCATATAATAATTGGTATTGCAGTAGTCACAGCCGTATATACCTGAAGCTGGAAGTGGCCGGGCTTGTGGTAAGTCAGAGCGGCAGTTTAAAAATCCTCCTAGTGGATCACTAAGGCTGTCTTTTTTTTCTTCGTTAGGTTTACCACTGACTGTGCTTCCAAGTCTTTTGTTTAATCAGCTAGGATTTCAAGAGTTTGCATTCTAAAGTCTTGGTACAGGGGGTACCCCTTGGATACAGTTCCATACCTTTCATTTGTTTCTGCAACCCTTTGTGGAGGGTGGATTTAGGTTCTCTGGTGGTTTGGACTTCTTTTTCTATGCCTTTCCTGAGTGGAAGCATTAGAGTCCTAGCTTCTGTTTGCATATATTTAGTGTCCGTTTGCTCTTTCTCCCTTTTCTTGTGGCCTACAGTGCACTCTGATCTCTGGATTGCTCTGCTCGGTCCTGAAACAGAGCAAGATGTTGACCCTCCTACCTCGCCCTACTTGATGTAGTCTGGTCACATCTAAACCCTTTCTTGGTCATTTAATCTCTTTTTATGTTCCTTTCCCTTTTTCTTCACTCTTATCAAAAGCACCCAAATCCCTACCGAGGATGAGGGGCCAAGGAAGGTTAGAAACTACCCCACCCTAAGGAAATATACCCAATCCTGAATTTGGAGAGGTATCTAGGCAATGGGGCACTCTTTTCTATCCCCATGGGTGCATTGGAGATGGACTTTTTCTCCAGGAATTATCCACTGTGGTTGCACTAATTCTTCCCTGATCAACATTTGATTTGAGCCAGAATTGAGTAGGGCCAAAACTGATCTGCCTTCTATACATACCCATCTAGTATGGGCACTTCCATGGGAGAAGTTGAGCAAGCGGCTAGAACATACAAAGCCCATGTGTGATTTGTCTCAATTTAAAGGGAAATCCCTTTTAATATGCCCCAGCTCCCTGCAATGGAAACAGCGTATTTTTCCTTCTGAGGATTCTCTAGGGGATTTGGATTCTTGATCTTCCTCTGGGTGTTTCTGCCTAATCACAGGATCAGGTATGTATGAAAGATCCGTTTTTTGGGGGTGGGTGGGTCCTTCCTTGAAAAAACTGGTGCCATTCCTCCCTTATTTTGTGAACTACCCAGTTCTCTTTTCCACCCTGTCTGTCCAGACTTAGCAGGATTATACATATTTCTGGGCCTTCCCCCACCTGATGGTACTCTTTCTGTGGCCAGGTAGGTCTCTGTTGCCTCTATAGCCTCCTCTAAGTCATCAGACTGTTGTTGCTGGCCTGACCCACACTTGAAGTTCCCCTGGAAGTATTAATAAGAATTGTTCCAGGGCAACCTGCTCTATAATTGGATGCGTATCCCTATCGCTAGGGTTGAGCCACCTCTAAATCATGTAGTTGGGTAGCCAGAACTCAGACTTTCTCTTCCCTATTAAACCTAAAATTACAAAACCAGGTTCTATAAGTGGTTTCTGAAATATGATATTGCTCCAGGATGGCTTTTTGTTGTGTTCTAATCAGAGGCATCCTATTCCCCCAATGACCTATAGGCTGTTTGGGCTTCCCCTGATAGATAGGGAGCCAATCACGCAGCCCAGGATCGACTGAGCAGCGGTAGCAACACACTCAAATATTGTCAAATAGTCTCTGGTTCATCCTCCATGGTCATTTTAGAAAAAGGCAGGGTTTGTAAAACCCTATCTGGAAAGTCCTTGTCATGTCTAGGGGTGTTTTCACACGAACATTTAAATAGGAATTTAGGCTTTAATTCCTATTCTCCTCTTACCTCCTTCTCTTCCTCCGCTGGGTAGCTCTCCTGCTGGCTGATAGGTGGCAGATGTCTGTAAACTGATTTGCGCATGCGTCAGGAGCTACCTGGGCGTCTTCAGTTTCATTCATCTGCCTCGGCCGGTAGGACGCTCCTCGCAGCAGCTCCGTGTTTTTTCTGAACATTTTCTTGAGGGCACAGCTTAGATTTCGGGGTAGGTGTACATCTCGAGCCGTTTGTCCGCCGCAGGGGGCCCTCCAACCAAAAAAAGCCACACCAAAACCTTTTCAAACGTGGAAGTGAACGGGACGTGCGGCTTGTCGGGCCCCGCCCCCATACACTGCTCCGGGGCGGCGCACCACGCCTGTGAGCTGGTTTCAAGGGAAAGGTCCCTGTTTTCAGCGGAGGGATCTGGCTCTGCCTCCTTTTTCAGATAGCTCCGGGGCGGTGCGGCCGCGCCTGTGAGCTCAATCTGTGTTTCTGACTCGGTTGGGGCCAAAACCCCTGGGGACAATATATTTGGACCTCCGGGACGGCGCGGCCGTGCCTGTGAGCTCCCGATGGCCAACTCATAAGGGCACGAGGGCCCTATGCAGTATACTCAGGGTCAGCCACGCTGAGCCTCAGAGTTCTCCTCAGCCTATATCTCAACGTGGAGGGGCCCCCTGTTGGACTCAGGCAGTAGCCTGCAACCATTATTCTCCCCTGCACTGCCTTCATGTGCTCTCTGCACTGGGTGGAGACAATCAGACTGGGTGGAGACAGCCTGCTCTCCATCCCAGCTCCTCCTTAACCCCTTAATCCCTGACTCACAGCCCTCCTTGTTCTCTTGGCAGGCTCTGGCCATGAGTTCTGGACAACCCCTCCCCGGGGACTCCTCTACTCCAGCCCCAGTTCCTGTTCCAGACACACAGGTACGCCTAGACTCCCTTGAAAAATCAGTGGGTGAGATCCTGGCTACTCTAGAAAAATTGGCAAAACCTAAAGGCAAGAGAAAAGCCTCTGGTAAAGCCAGGGCAGGCTCTTCTGGTGCTCCCAGAAAGAAATCTAAACCGCCACCAGTGGGCTCTCTGGGTTCCCTCATGGTTCACTCCTCTGCAGAGAGTGATCAGGAGGGGCATCATTCTGACATAGCGGCTCCCTCTGGCCAAAACCTCGGGGAAGCTGATATCTCCTCTGACTCTGACCACGTTCTCTCGGAACTAGAGGAAGGGGAATGGGTTGACCAAACCCCCGACCCCAAAGAGGCCGAAAGACAATTCCCCACCCAATATAAAAATGAGCTCATTACCCATGTTGTAAAAACATTAAAGCTACAGGAAAAATCCTCAAAGCACGATTCCTCCGACTCACAGGAGGAGGAAACCCGTCAATACATCCCTTCCGTTCAAGGCAAGGACCAGGGTGTTCCTCTAGACAAAGCATTCGAAAAGCTCGTTCTAGAGGAGTGGAAACACCCAGACAAGGGTTTCAAAATGAACAAAACCCAAGATACCCTTTACTCCTCCAGAAGGAAGGCCCCTCTGTTCAGGTCCCCCAAGGTAGACGCTGGGGCTGCCTCTCTAGCCAGACATACAGTTTTCCCCACTGAGGGGGATTGCCATCCTCGGGATAATACCGACAGGGCCATTGATGCAGCTCTTAAAAAAGCTTCGGAGTCCGCGTCAGCTGCCCTGCGAATAGGGATAACTTCTTCTTATGTCTCCCGGGCTATGCTTGCCTGGCTCAAAGACTTACAGGACCCAGAAATTTCAGAGAGTAGGGCCCAAAGGTTAAATTCTAGAGTCTGCATGGCGGCTGCCTTTCTAGCAGACGCTACCACGGACAATCTCTCTTGGTCCGCGAGATCTGTGGCTAACAACATCGCAGCACACCGCAGGGTGTGGCTACGCTCCTGGGACGGTGATGTCACCGCTAAAAACTTATTAACTGCTTCTCCGTATTCAGGATCCAAACTCTTTGGCGTATGCCTAGAAAAGGTACTGGAGGAAGCCTCCAGCAAGGATAAGACTAAAACCTTGCAACAAATTGCCGCCAGGTGAGGTTCCTCTAGACCTCAGCCTTTTTGTTTCAGGGGATTTGCAGCACCGTCCTGGAGATTTCAACATCCGACTCACAGAGGCTATACCCCTAGCTTCCCCTTCAGGGGCAGAGGCCTTCGATAAGGTCATTAAGACAAGCGCAGATCCAGGGGACCCACCGCCAATCAACCAAGGCAGGACTCCTGACTATTCTGACTTCCAGGTTGGGGGCAGGATCCAAATGTTCTTCGAAGAGTGGGCTCACTCCGTCTCAGACTCCTGGGTCCTTTCATGCATCAAACGAGGCTACGCCATCGAACTCGACAGCACCCCTCCAAGCAGATTCTTGATCTCTCCCACATCTCGAGACGTGGTGAAACATCAAGCGATGCAGTCCGAGATCAAGAGACTTTTGGGCATCAAAGCCATAGAGAAAGTCCCAACCGACCAGCAACGAACAGGTCTTTACTCCATCCTTTTTCTCGTCGCGAAGAAGACGGGCAAATGGAGGGCGGTTCTCGACCTGAAGGCCCTCAATCAGCATTTTCACGAAAAAGAAATTCAAGATGGAGACAGTGTCCTCAATCTGCCACAACATCCACAGTAACGACTGGATGGTGTCCCTGGATTTGCAGGACGCATACCTCCACATACCTATCAAGAACTCTCACCGGAAATGGTTCCGGTTCACATACAACAGCCACCATTGGCAATTCAGAGCATTACCGTTTGGCCTGTCCTCGGCTCCCAGGACATTTACCAAGATTCTAATCCCTCTGGTGCCAAACTTAAGGATGGAGGGCATTCATGTCCACCCTTATCTGGACGACCTCTTGATCAGGTCCCATTCCCCGGAAAAGACCTTACTGGACCTCAATCGAACAATCCTGTACCTAGAACAACACGGTTTTCTAGTCAACAGGGACAAGAGCCACTTAATCCCCACGAGGAGATTACAACACCTGGGCACTATCATAGATACCAGCTGTGACCTCGTGTTCGTTCCTCCAGATCGAATCCACCGAATCCGGAAGCTGGTGTTGCTCCTCAAGTCATCGCTCCACGTGAGACTCAAGACTCTGGCATCCCTTCTCGGCCTCTTGGTCTCCTGTACAGCACAAGTGCCGTGGGGCAGATTCCATCTACGTCCCTTGCAGAGGCTGCTAGCTCCTTTTCAGTGATATCTCACTGGCGGGCGAAATCCCAGGGTTCTCATCCCCGAGCACCTCAAGAACTCCATGTCCTGGTGGTTAGACCCCATACGATTCTCTCAAGGGGTCCCCCTCACGGAACCCCAAAGGGAGATAATCACGATGGACGCCAGCCAGACGGGTTGGGGCGCTCACACCTTGACCCGTTCAATTCAAGGGATATGGTCGACATATCCCTTGAATTGCCAACGCCAACAAATCAACTTTCTAGAGATGAGAGCCATTTGCCTTGCCCTCCAGCAGCTCTTTCCGTCCGGGACCGAGCTCCATCTGCTGATTTACACCGACAGCATCACGGCGAAAGCCTATGTGAATCACCAAGGGGGGTCCCGGTCTCGTCAACTGCAACAGGAAGCGGACCGTCTCTTCAA
Source organism: Sphenodon punctatus (assembly GCA_003113815.1). Lineage (NCBI taxonomy): Eukaryota > Metazoa > Chordata > Lepidosauria > Sphenodontia > Sphenodontidae > Sphenodon > Sphenodon punctatus. The sequence continues at coordinate 5,755,157 of QEPC01000841.1, forward strand.
GTGGGCCCAATCCCACGTGAGGTCCCTGAAAGCGTTTCACATCAGGGGGCAGGACAACACGACAGCAGACTGGCTCAGCCGCCAAGTGCTGAAACCTCACAAATGGTCACTCAACAAGGCCATCTTCCAAAGGATAGTGGGTTGGTTCGGCCTCCCGGTCATGGACATATTTGCCACCAGTGCCAACTCCCAACTTCCCTGTTTCATGGCAAGGGAGGCATGCAGGGATGCAAAGGCAATCGATGCCCTCAATCAACCGTGGCCCAAGGGACTGCTCTACGCGTTTCCTCCGTTTCCCCTGATTGCACGCACCATCACCAAAGCCAACTTGGAGCGAGCCAATCTCCTACTAATCTCACCATGGTGGCCCCGGAGACCATGGTTCTCAGAACTCATACAGCTCAGCCAGGGCCGGTTCAGGAAGCTCCCATTATGGACGGACCTTCTACATCAAGGACCAATCCTGTGTCCGGACGTCCAGACACTTCAGCTGACAGTCTGGTTATTGAACGTTCAGCACTGAAAAGCAAGGGATATTCGGACTCTGTACTCGACACTCTACAGAACTCTCGAAAACCAGCTACCAGGCGTTCCTACCAGCATACTTGGAAAACCTTCGCCTCTTGGTCCAAACTAAAAGGCTTAGACCCCAGACAGGCTGGACTCCCCCAAGTCTTGGACTTCCTCCAGCAAGGGCTAGAAAAAGGGCTCAAAGCCAACACTCTTGCTAGACAGGCAGCAGCCCTAGACTCTGTCCTCAGAACCACTACTGGGAGGGCTATCTCCTCTCACCCGCATGTCAAGAGATTCATCAGGGCGGCTAGGCTCCTATCCCCCCCGGTCATTCACAGGGTTCTCTCTTGGAATTTAAACCTGGTACTTGAGGCCCTGACCAAACCTCCATTCGAGCCCCTCGAACATGTTTCCCTTTACCTGCTCACTCTCAAAACTGTTTTTCTCGTGGCAGTCACATCAGCTCGACGGGTGTCGGAGCTGAGTGCCCTGTCTATGGAAGACAACTTTTGTATCTTCCGCCCTGATTCTGTCACTCTCAGGCTGGATCCCGCCTTCATTCCGAAGGTCAATTCTTATTTTCACAGGGCCCAAGAGTTAGTGCTCCCCTCCTTCTGCCCCAACCCGGTCCACCCCAGAGAAAAGGCTTGGCATAAATTGGATGTTCGTCAAGCCCTCAAAATTTATTTGGCTAAGACTCGAACTTTCCACAAGTCCACGGCCCTCTTCCTTAACATTTGTCCGGGCCTCAAGGCCTCCAAATCCTTGTCCAAATGGGTGAAACAAGCTATCATAGAAGCCTATAGGGCAGGTGGGAAGATTCCCCCCCTGCAAATCTGGGCCCACTCAGTCCGCAGTGTGGCCACTTCCTATGCCTTCAAGGCACAGGCGTCCTATGAAGAAATTTTCAGGGCCGCCACTCGGGCTTCCATTCACACCTTTGTTAGGCATTATAAGGTTAATGTCTTCCAGTCAGCTGAAGCTGCTTTCGGCAGGCGGGTTTTGCAGGCGATACTGGAAGCTCCCAGTGCTGTCGGCTCCCACCCGTAGACGGAGGGATCTGGCTCTGGTACATCCCAGCAGAGGAGGAGAAGGAGGTAAGAGGAGAAAGGAGAATTGGTTACCTACCTTTGTGAATTCCTTTCTCTCTTACTCTCCTGATCCTCCTCCGGCCCTCCAGCCCATTCCTGTGGTTATTGTTCTTTAATTGTTATGTTAGTTCTGTTTTTAGATAAGAATACCTTACAGGGGCACTCGGCTATGTTACAAACTGAAGACGCCCGGGTAGCTCCTGACGCATGCGCAAATCAGTTTACAGACATCTGCCAGCAGGAGAGCTACCCAGCGGAGGAGGATCAGGAGAGTAAGAGAGAAAGGAATTCACAAAGGTAGGTAACCAATTCTCCTTTTCAGCTGTCCATGTGAATATCGCAAATCCTAGTTTATCAGTACAGATTAGTGAAAAAATCGGTATTTGTAAAACTTCAATTGCTAGGGTTTACAACATCTGGATGTCAAAGTAATCCTGATTAGTGTCCGTGTGAATTACTAATCAGGATTAGTCACTTAATCCTGATGAAAGACAGAGTTTTAGCGTAAAGACTCTACCTACGCGCTGGGAATTTTCTGCTCTATGGTACATAGGGGCACATGACTGGAGCGATCGTATTACCTCCATCATCACTCCACAATGCATTGCAGAGCACTAAGGGCACAATCAGACGTGCTTTAAATCACACAGCTGCCGCGGCGGCATCGTGCAATTTAAAGCACCGCGCACTTCCGGGTTGGTGTGAATGCAACATTTCTGCCTAACCCGAACTGTTGGAGTGCGGTTTGAAAAGCTGCTCTGAGCAGCTTTCAAACCGCACTCCAACAGTTCGGGTTAGGCAGAAATGTGCGCACTCACTGCATTCACACCAACCCGGAAGTGCGCGGTGCTTTAAATCGCACGATGCCGTGGCTGTAGATTTAAACGCACGTCTAAATGCTGCCTATGTTTAAAAAACTGCTCCCTCTCCAAGAAATATTTAATCCTAGTTAGAATTCTCTATAAGGTTTTAGTAATGCAAAAGGATAGGAAAGCCCTGGCAGCTACAGAAGGTGGAAGGGTGGTACTGGGACATGATCCCTGATCTCTGCTATTGGATCATAGCTGGGTATTATTGGGTGCTGATTTATGTTATGTGATTGTATGTGTTCTTTTTCATGTCAGTGTGATGGCTAGTCTACACACTTAAATAAATATTATTAATTATTATTATTATTATTATTATTATTATTATTATATTTGATAAACATCAGATGAAGCTTTCTGATGTAATGTATTTCAAACGATTAATCACTGTAATGGTATTTAATAAATTATTGATTTTCTTCTACTTCAATGACTACTGTTTTTCTCTATACAGACATCAAAAGGTTTAAATACTGCATATCTCATTGCCCTGGGATACTGGAATACACCCTGAGTACATTCACTTAAAGTTTCATGCCACATGGGCAGGGTGGGGAAACTGCTGGAACAGAAAGCAGAGAGGCAGAGGGCTTTTAAAATTAGGGGCTTGCAGATGAAGCAGGAGGAGGAACATGAGTGTGCTTTCATTGGAGTGAGTCCTGCTCCAGGTGGTGGGGAAACGACTGGGGTGGAGAGCAGAGGGGTTCTTTAAATTATGCTGCTTGCAGACGGGAGCAGTGGGAGGGGGAACTTCAGTGCGCTTTCATCGGAGCGAGCGCTGCTCCAGGTGGTGATGGAAACCACTGGGGTGGAGTCTGCAGAGGGGTTCTTTAAATTATGGTGCTTGCAGACGGGAGAAGCGGGTGGGGGAACTTCAGTGAAGCTCCGCTCATGTACAGGGGGGAGAAGGGTTTGGCCGCTTCAAAAGTGACACTGCAGAGAGAGGCCATGACATGGGAGACCCAGAAACCATCGCACTGACTGTGTCCGCAAAGCACCACGGAATTGAAAGTTATCCTGGAAAGTCTTAATCCTGATTAGCAGCAAGGTTGTATTCACATGGACTAATAAGGATTAACGTTAGCTAGGATTAAAATGTCTGTGTGAATAAATGGGAGTTTGTTAATACTAGCTAATAAGCTAGGATTCTAATTCCTATTTAAATGTCTGTGTGAAAACACCCTAGGTGGTGAGGACAGTTTCTGTATCAGGATTTGCAGCAATTGTTCCTGTTGACTTTGCGCTACCTGTTGTTGCTGTACTCAAGTCTCCTGTGATTCTTAGTGCAGTTGTCTAGAGTCCAGAAAGGTTTACCTGTGCTGGACCATAATAGTCAACAGATCCTTGATTGTGGGCTCGGGTTCTACAGACATGGTGGCTCCCTTTCGTCTGTACAATATCCTGTCCTTTGCTATACTTCAATAAACAGATGTGGCACTACCAACTCTGGCCACTAGGAAGCATTATGCCCACATTCTCCACAACTCATGTCATCGAGGCATCTCTGGGCACTAGGGGTGCTCCAGGGTCATGGGGAATTAGCATGCCCCAGCACACATGAGTACTTTAAAGTTCCCTGTGTGTGCAGGGTTCTGGTCCTGCACATGGTAAGTTGAGTGCTGATCCTTCAGAGGTAAGTTACTGCTCTTGGCCCCAAGCAGAGAGAGTTCCTGGGCTCCAGCCACCCCTACACCCAGGCGTACGCTACCAGTGGTGCCAACAGGGTTTTCCAGACTATAGCTGTACTAGCTATGTGAGTCTGTGCAGTCCCCTTGGGCTATGTATGCTTTGTTCCCATCTGGGAATTTCCATGCTGCCTGAATCCAGCTGCTTGTTTCAACTTGTCGCATGGGGAGAGACCAGTGCGTGTTCCAAGCCTCTCTGTGTTTGGTGCCCTCTAAGAAAAAGCCAGAGCTCCTTCTCCTGTAACTGAGGCTGAGGCTCAAGTATTCCCAGAGTACCCCATGGCAGTTCCCCTGATTGGCTCCTGAATGGCTGGCTGACTAAAGCCCTGCCCAGTGAGCCATCTTAGCTGTGGCAGCCATTTTGCATACTGCCAGGCAGGCTAACAGGGAGAACTCCTCCTGCAGGCAGCCAAGCAGAGTCCTCCTGCAGGCTCTCTGTTATAGTACCACAGTCTGAAAACTGCTACTGCAGAGAAAAGCATCTACCAAACTCTTGCTTCCTGCTGGCTCTCTTCAGATAACTGACAATTGTTTTCTTCTTACACATTTGTGCTTTGACTCCCTAGTAAACTGGATGTTTAAATCAGGGTATTGTTGTTAGTTTATGAGTGAACTAGCTCAGATAAAATTTAAATACTACCCACTGTGAAACTTTGTCCAAGAATTGAAGTGAAACCCTTTGAGGCTTAAAGGGATCTGGGCCCTCAGAAAGTAACGGTAGAAGTAGTAATGGAAGCTAGATTAATTAGAAAACAGTTGAGACTACATATGAGGGGAAATGTTACAAGAAGCTAAACAGCCAAATATCCAAGGCTTTGCACAAATGGATTTTTATTATTTTTATTTTCAAATATATTAAAACACATTTTCTTCCAAGTAAAAATTACAAGTTAAATACAGAGATTAAAATCATGACAAATTAAGACTCTAGTGTAAACACTTCTGGGGAAAAAGTGATTGAACAACTATCATATTTTTTAAAAAAAAATAAGCAAAATAGTGTATCTGCACTAGGAAAAAAGATGCCTGAGTTAAAAGCCAAATGTAGACAGGATACCTTACATTAAACTCAAGCTAGCTAAAAACTGCAACATGAAGGTTTGAACTGAGCTAGCTAGTCTGAGTTTAAATTTGAGTAGACGTTGACTAGCCTAGCTCAAGCTAAAGAATACCGGCTGATTCTAGCAGACACAGACTTTGTCTCATGGACAATTATTTTGTCCTCCATCAAGTCCAGGTGGCACTGTGTTGGTGTCGAAATCAGGAAGGTGCAGCCATCCCAGCAGAGAATCAAGTTGTTTTTTTTCCTTGCCAGCTCACCAAAAGACTGAAAATCTCTGGGCTCTGTATAAGATCTTTTATGTACTGAAGGCATTCTTGCTGGGATTCTTGAGTTATCCACAATCCAGATTTACAGGTAAGTGCTGGGATTATCCACAGTAGCTAATTGTAGATATTCTAGAGTCCCTTTTCGGTAACTAGCCACACGTGAAGGCTCTCGTACTTGGAACCCTGCAGTTTGTCTTTTCTGCAGGGATTCTGTTATGATCTCCGCGAAGTCAGCCTGCAATCGTTGCTGGTTCTCCCTGGAAACAGGAGGGGTAAGGTTTCAGTGGGGTATTGCAACATAGTTACATTGTCCCTCAGGTCACAAACCTTTGCTAGATAATTTCCCCACCCTCCTTACATACTGCCCTAAACCTATTAACATACAACTGAGATGAGTATGGATAGAAGCAATTGTAGGAGGCTAAATAAATCCAAATCAGGATTTACTTATGATTGCTTCAGATAATACAAGTTAATTTCTGTGCCTGGGACGTATGCTTTAACATCTCTCACTTGGAATGAAAAAGAAAAAAATCTTGAACTGGATTCATAAACCTAATGAACCAGAAATGAATTATGACTTTTACTCTATAACCATGTCCTGTTTCAAATACCTGTAATATTCAGCTGCAGGTGACTTCTGTATGAAACTTGGAGTTGCTATCCTCCCCTAACTTCATGGGAATATATCACAAACTCTGAATCTGCAGCCAGCCTGAAACTGTAACTCTGAGACATAAGTGCCTTACTTGGTAAGACCAATGGTTCACTGAGCCCAGCATCCTGTCTGACAGAGGCCACTTTTGGTCACTTGGGGGAAGTACCCACCAGGTCATAATGGAGTGATCCATCCCCTGCTCCCAACAGTTCCTCAGATTAGCCAGGTAGGTTGCAGGATGCAACCTCTGACTGTCACAAGCTGGAAGTGAACATCAGGGAATGGATCACTCACTCCATTATGACCTGTTGGGTACTTCTCTGAAGCGACTGAGAATGGCCATTGTCAGACAGGATGCTGGGTTCAATGGACCATTGGTCTGACCCAGTCTAGCACTTCTATTGTTATTAACAGTCAGAAGTTATGTACCCCAACCTACTTGGCTAATAGCCATTTATGAATTTATCCTCCAAGAACTTATCCAGTCTTTTTTTAAACACATATGTGCTACTGGCCTTGACCATGTCCTCTGGCAAAAAGTTCCACAACTAAATTGTGCATTCAGTGAAAAAATACTTACTTTTATTTGTCTTAAATCTGCTGCCAGAGAGTTTCATGGTGTGTTCCCTAGTTCTAGTACTAATGAGAGGGTAAACAACAACTCTCTATTTATTTGTTCCATGCCTCATGATTTTATAAATTTCTATCATAGCTCCTCTCAGTAATTTCTTCTCCAAGCTGAAAAACCCTATAGAGCCTTTCCTTGTACGAAAGCAGTTCCATACCCTTGATCACTTTTGATGCCCTTCTCCGCACCTTTTCTAGCTCTACTATATATATGTGATCACATCATAGATTTACATAGTGGCATTATGATATTTTCTGGTTTTTTCTATATGCCTTTTTGACTGCTGCCACACACTGAGCTAAGGATTTTGTTGAATTGTCCGTATTTTTTTATTTTTTTATTTATTAGGCCTTAAGCTTTCGCTATAGCCTTAGTAACAAAATCGAAGCAGATAAAATACAAAATACAAAATTACAAGGGAAGAAATAAACAAAAAATTTCAATACAGTCCAGAATCAGGAAAGAGAAGAGAGCAGAAACAATAAATACTACTAAGGGATTAAAGGTAAAACCCTCTAGGTAAATCAACAAATTACTCCATCCAAAACTCTCGTAATGGGTAGAGCAAAAAAAACAAATACAACCACGGTACTTCCTTGGTTGTAACTATCTGCACTGTAATTATACCAGGTCAAAGACTGAATTAAATTAAATTAATTCACCCAAGGTTCGCCATGACTAACGCCCAACCATGTATCCAGTAACATAGGGTGAAAACAGACATGACACTAACCACCCTTTAACCACCCTTGGTGGTCATTTATGCATGTTGCAGGGCTGCATAGGGCACCAATACAGCCCTGCAACATGCATAAATAACCACC
>QEPC01000841.1:5773379-5792448 GCA_003113815.1 Sphenodon punctatus
TATTTCATTGGTTTCAATGGGGACACAGCGCCCCATTGAAACCAATGAAATAAATCCGGTACCGGCATACCGGATTTAATCCGGGAATCCGGTTTTCCTAGAACCGGTAACCGGTAAATCCGGTAGCCGGTAATGGGCCCGGGGTCCCACCACTACTTATTTGGCTACAGGAGGGACTGTGCCTGGCCAGCAGAACTGTGGGTACTGATGATGAGATATGGACTTTGTATACAGAAAAGCTGTGCAATAGTGATGGGACATTGGATTGGGAAATAAAGAGACTTGAGCTGGAGAATTCCCAGACAGAGCGTGGCTTTTAGGCAGCATCCTGCCAGTGTTTCCCCATGCCCCCTGTTCCCTGGTGGAGAATATGGGCACCCCTAACAACTGCTGTCAATCCATCCACCTGAATGGAGGTGATCCTGTGCAGGGAGGAAGGTACACCTGGGAGTGAGGTGAAGGATTGCGTCCAGAAGCTCCTTTGTGAATGGTTGAGCTACAGGAGTGTGCCCTTGCAGCTGCCTAAGAAAGGTTGAGATTAGGCTTAAATGAAGGACTGCACTTGCATAAGCTTCCTGGTAAGGTTCAGCCACATGGTAAGCAGAGGATTGCACCCACTGCTGGGACAACAGAGGAAGGTGTGGAGCTGGTGGTGCCCATGGAGAGAAGGATCCAGCAGTTCCAGAAGAACCAGAGATGAAAGTTTTGGAGCTTCCAGAAGCACCTGTGGCTGTTGGGCATGATGCAGGAGAGGCTGGCCAGGGTGGAGCCAGGTACTCTAGAAAGGCACCCCCATGATGCTGCCGCCAAGAGGCAAGGGTCTCCGAGGAGCTCGGGATCTTCAAGAACTCCAATGCCAAACCAGGAGCCACAAAGCCGATGCATCATGGAATGGAGGTATCAGGGACCCCAAGGCGATGGGGCCCCAAAAGACATTGCGGACTTTGGAGGCTTTGCTCTTCCCGATTGTATGGTAGAAGGACTCTGGGGTACCAGAGAAGGGAGGATTGTGGGTATATGGATAAAAGTGTATTGAGTGCCCCGACAGTGCTGGCAGCATAATGAATTGTGACATTTAAAATGGGCACATCTCCAATGAGGGAAAAGGGATAGCCCTAGACAGATGTAAAGCCTGGAGCTAATGTTAGAATTCCACAGGGAGGTGGCGCTTTAGACACAGTCTCCAGCCAAATGACAGTAGAGGGTGTCTTACAGGATCGGGGGCCTCAGAGGAGGTGTTGAGTATGCTGAAATCTGGGACACCTTAAAAGGGTTTGCCCAAAGAGATGGTCGGAAACCTACCTTATGAGCAGATTCTGAATCCGCCCAAATTGGCAAGAACAGAGCAAATAACTATGACAGAGGTGACAAGGAAAACATAAAGAACATGTTTAAGGTTCAAAGGAATTTGATGAGGGAGCATACTGAGCTCAGAAAAGAGAGGGAGCCCTCCATAGGGAGGTAGCCAGACTAAAGGAGGCTCTCACAGAGTATGAGGAGTCTGGGGAGTCGGAAGAAGAGAAGGAAGTGTGCCCAACTAAGAGAAGGGAGATGGCTACAGAGGGAGCAGGAGTCCCAAGCATGCCCGTAGGTCACACAGACAAGGAAGCGCTCGCTGTCATCGTCCAACACCAGGCTAATTTTCAGTTTCAGTTTATTTACTACAGCACTAGGCCTTCACCATAGCCAGAAAATATCCATTTAAAAATTACAATAAAAATATAACTACCACAGTGCATCACATAAAATATAAACTATCAATGAAGTACAAAAGAAGTTGCAATAGAAGGATAAGATCGTCTGCACTGCTCCACTTTATGGACAAATAAACTGAATTTCATTATTATAGCTCCTTTGCTGGAGGAGCCAGAGAAGTTTTTCAAGATCAATAAAAAATTAATTTATCAAAAAAAAGACTGCAAATACAACTTTATTAGATCATTGTACAGGGAACATTCTATGGCATAACAAACAATATCTTCAAATCAAATTTATTTCAGAACGTAACCATTGGTCATTGTCCACATAAACAAACACATACAACATACACAGACAATAGGCATAGCAACATAAAACAGCCCTGATATAAAAAAAAGGAAAGCAAAATATGGGGGACCAGCCCACCACCAAAAAAATACCTCCCCAACAAGGCTGGGAATTTAACTTAAAATACAATAAAACTTTAAATACACAAGGAAACATCGTTTGGATTTACTCATAACAACCCATAACAGCCCGACAATCACATGGCCACCCCAAATTAGACAAACAGTACTCTCAATAAATGCAAGCAACGCCAGATACCTATTGGGCTTGAAAAGAGAGGAATTTCCGGCGTGCATTAAAGGCACAAACCAGAAAGGACATAACTGCCTGGGTCACTGGGTTGACAGCATCCGCCAAAAGGAAGCGCGTCAATTCATCCGAGGTGCGCCCAGGCAGACGATCTAGAAAAATTGCCAGCCACAGGTCCCTCTGAGAGTCATACAAATGACAAAAGCAAAAAATGTGCCCTGTGCCCTCAATCTCCTGATTGTCAAAAGGGCAAAGTCTTAAATGCCGGGGGGTACCACTATAGCGCCCCTCCAGCAGCCGCGTAGGGAGGACATTTAGCCGAGCACATAGAAACAGCCACAATTTCCTAAAGGAAATCTTGGCCAGCAAATAATTAGCAGGAACTCCAGGACCCAATGTAGGGGGGACGTAGTCAGACAGAAAGGAACACGCTGACACTGCTGCACAATCTTCCTGTCTACTAATATCAATAAGTCTTTCCCGAACTAAGGCCTTAGCGGACCTCAGTTCCCTGGAGAGTAGAGCCGCTACCTCAAGGCCCAGGGAGGATATCTTGGCGCGGACCAAGCCCTCCCAGGAACTCACGTATGAATCTAAATTCAGAAAGGCCAGTAGACTCCCCGGAGGGGCATGGTGAATGGCGATCCACAGGCTTATCGCCTGGAACCATGGATAAATGTCCCAAGATATTTGCCCCAGTTCCAAACGAATGGCCGCAGCGGGGACTCCATTCGGAACCCTTAGAAGGAAACGAAAAAACCTTGATTGGAAATTGGCCAAGTCAAATGAGCGATGGATAGCCCAAATGGCGGCCCCATATAACAGTTGAGCCTTGGGTTTAGCCTCTAAGACCTGGCATGCTGGGGCAAAAAACCCACCCTCCCTTTTGTGGAAAAAACGTTGTATCATAGAGATACACCCACGGACCTTGGCTCCAATCACTGCAAAATGTAAATTCCATCCCAAAGAAGCCTGAAACCTAATCCCCAAATACTTGTAACTCCCCACCTGCTCAATCTGGACTTTATCAATATCCCAGGTGAACCTTCTCCTGGCTCGGCCAAACACCATAACCTTGGTTTTGGAGTGATTTATTTGAAGCCTATTTTGGAGACAATAGGCCACCAGAAAATTAAGCTGTCTCTGGAGGCCAACCCTAGTTTGAGATAAGATTGCCGCATCGTCGGCATATAATAGTATGCCAAACGAATGCGAGTCCAGTTTGGGGGGGAACAAGCGGGAGGCAGACAATATCTTCAACAGCACCAGAACGACAAGGGCATAGTCTTAAACCTCTAGGTATATGTAATCTCCTTCCCACAGTAATAGCGGACATAACTTGTCACATTCAAAGTCTAGCAAGTGACGTAAACAGATGATGCTTTAAATCAAGTAACATATAACTTTCCACCCCCCATTCTGTTTGCCATAAAGAATATAAAGGAGAGATATGACAAATTCTAATTAAGAAGCCAGATCCCCCTGTATGGCAATATCTCTTATTCTTTGAAATACAATAGCCCTATCTCTAGCAGTATAAGTTCTTTCATTACCATTAGCATAAAAAACACATCCTCTATATTTAATGTATTTATTTATTCAGTATTTAGTATCCCGCCCCATACTGCCATAAGCAGCTCAGGGCAGCTTACAGTTTTAAATTAATAAAACCATAATATACAAATATTTAAAACAGTCTGTAATACTAAAACAACAGCCTCAAGGAAGAAAGAAGAACACACACACCCCACACACACACTCAACCCATCCCACCCCCTACATGTCTCCCCCCCACAAAGCCTGGTGAAACAGCCAAGTCTTGCACTGACATCTAAAAGAAGGATGATCTGGGGACAGGCGGAACTCCACCAGGAGGGAGTTCCATACCCTTGGCACAGCTGCCGAGAACACCCTCTCCAATGTTGCCACCTGGCTAACCTGGGGGATCTCGAGAAGGATGCTCCTGGTTGACCGCAGGTGCCAATTTAGGACCCGGGGTGTGAGGTGGTCCCGCAGGTAAGTGGTGCTCAGACCGTAAGGGCTTTATAGGTGACAGCCAACACCCTGAATCGGGCCCGGAAGACTATAGGCAGCCAGTGCAGTGAGCGAAGAACCAGTGTTATATGCTCCTGGTGACCTGTCCCCTTAAGGAGGAGAGCCGCTGCATTCTGCACAAGCTGAAGTCTCCGAACCATCACTGAGGGTAGCCCCATGTAGAGTACGTTACAGTAGTCCAGTCTTGAGGTGATGAAGGCATTGATGAGAGTGGCAAAGTTGAAGTCTGAGGCATACGGCCAAAGTCGACAGATCAGATGTAACTGAACAAAAGCACTCACCACCACAGCTGCCACCTGGGCATCCAAGGAGAGCTGCAAATTGAGGAGCACCCCCAGACTATGAACCTGAGAACCCAGGGAGGGTCAAACCCCATCAATGAGGGGGAGCTCCAACCCCCCGGCCCTCCCCACCAACATCACCTCCATCTTGTCAGGATTCAACTTCAGGTGGCTCACCCTCAGCCAGTCCCCCACGGCCGCCAGACACCGAGTCTGCCAGACCTGGGTCAGCTGAAAACGAGAGGTAAAGTTGGGTATCATCCAGCATAGTGATGACACCGAACACCAAACCCCATCACAACTTCACCCAAAGGCTGCATATACACGTTGAACAGGAGAGGGGACAAAATAGAACCGTGCGGAACTCCACATGTGAGATCCTAGGACAGCAAAGAATTAGTCCCCCAGTACCACCTGCTGAGTTCTCCCGGCCGGTAAAGAGCGGGACCATTCAAGAACAATTCCACCGACCCTGGCATGGTTCCGCAAGCATGTCACCAACATCTCATGATCAACAGTGTCCAAAGCAGCTGATGGATCCAACAGAATCAGAATCAAAAGGGTTGGCTGGCCCTGATCTAATTTTGAGAGTCTTAAAAACAAAAAGAAGTCAAGGAGAATGGAGGGAATGACGACGATTACTATCCTCCACCTAGTTAACCTATTTGACGAATACGCCACCATCCTAAACCAATAAGCTATTAAACTGGTGGTTATGTTTGTCAATAGTGATTCCATACCAGTTTCTAATCTAAGGATTTCTTCTGATGCAGAAGGAGGAAGACCTAAAAGAAAATGTAAACATTTATTTTGGGGAATATCAATGTCAGTGGATACAGAATATCCCCAAATTCCAGTCGTATATAATATCTGAGAAGCTACTAAGCTCAGAAAGCCATTAGTACTGCAGATATGGATCTTTTGACAAAAACATCATGAAAACACTTTATTGCCATAGCAGACTGAATAGCTTTGCCTTTCAAATATTTAAAATGCTCCATCCAGAATGCCAAAGATGACAAGGTTAGGCCCAAATACTTATATTCCTTAATGACTTCTAACTTACAGGACTCAATTTGCCATGAGAAGATTCTAGAGCACTTACCCCAATAAAGGATTTTGTTTTTTTAATAATTAATACTTAATTATTCAGTTACAAGATGGAGGTGATGTTGGTGGGTAGGGCTGAGAGGGTGGTGGCCCCTGTCATTGGTGGGGTCTGACCCCCTTCGGCCTCTCAGGTTTGTAGTCTGGCGGTGCTCCTTGACCCGCAGCTCCACCTGGACTGTCAGGTGGAGGCTGTGGGGAGGGGGGCATTTTGCCAATTACATCTGGTGCAACGGCTGTGGCTGTATGTCTCAGACTCCGATCTGGCCACCATCATCCATGCCTTCATTACCTCTCGACTGGACTACTGTAATGCACTCTATGTGGGGCTACCCCTGAGGATAGTCCGGAGGCTGCAGCTGGTGCAGAATGTGGCAGCCTGTCTCCTAATGGGGATGGGCCATCGTGAACACATTACATCTGTGCTCCGTACTCTGCACTGGCTGCCTATTGTCTTCCGGGCCCAATTCAAGGTGTTGGCGATGACCGATAAAGCCCTAAATGGCTTGGGTCCTGCTTATCTGCAAGACTGCCTCAGGCACCGGGTCATTTTGTGGCCCTTGCGGTTGACTGGGGGCACCCGACTCAAAGTCTCCCGGGTGGCAACGGCAGAGAGGGCATTCTCGGTGGCTGTGCCTCGGCTGTGGAACTCCCTCCCGATGGAGGCCCGTCTGTCCCCAGACCTCCCCTCTTTCCGAAGATATTGTGAGACCTGGTTCTTCCGCCGGGCCTTCGGGGAATGTGGTGGGTACAGTGGGGGGCTGGGGGGGAGGGGTTTTCTCTGCCTTTTAGCCTTCTGTTTTTGGATATTTTAATATTTTAAATGTTTGTAGTATTTTAAAAGGATTTTATATTTTTTGACCATTTGTGTTGTTTGCCGTCCCGAGCTGCCAGTGTGAAGGAGTGCGGGATATAAGTGCTTGTAATAAATAAATAAAATAAATATTAATTTATTTTCTTTTATCAAATTGGCAATTAGCTCTTTGTAGACTGATCGGTGTTCTGGAAAGCAAAACTGCATACTTCAAAATGGAAATATGGGTATTTAGGAATTTAAGTGGATGTAAATTGCTATCTCCCAAATTTTTAATAATATCATTAACATACAAATTTAATAAAAGGGGGGCTAGAATACAGCCGTGGCTGCCCTCCTCTGCAGACTCCTGCCTAACTGTAACCAAGCCAAGCCCGCGCGCCTGAGACTTCGCAGCTGCTTGCATGTTTGTTTGCTTCTCCCTTGCCTTCCCTTTGTCCCCTCTCCTTGTGGCCCCCTCCTTGTCTTTTTAGATTGTAAGCCGTAGGCAGGGACCACGTCTTTATCTTTGTTCTGTAAAGCACCAGGTACACGGCTGGTGCTATACAAATGTTTATAATAAGAATAATAATAGAAGAAGAAAATTTAGATATTAATTCTTCTTGAGGGCCGTATCTTACCTGAGCCCAGGTTCCTTCATGATAAACTATCAGTAATCTAAGAAGAGGGAGATCAATTCCTAGGTTGAACAATTTCTGCGAAAAGAGTGCCCTGTCTAAAGAGTCAAAGGCAGTGAAAAGGTAAATAAAAGCAACATACATTGGTATCTTATAGACACATGTATATTTATTAGTGCTGAAACTTGGCATTCGAAATTATTCAGTTATTACCAAGTATCTCAGTATTTGACTCAGTTTTACTGAGTACAGAGTAACTGAAGAATTTGGTATTTGGACTCGGTCCAGTACTCAGACCAACATACGGGACTTTTCCTGCCCCTATATAAGGTGATTCGGTATCGGAAAATACTTTGGTACTCGGTTTTATTTTACCAAGTATTTTACTGAGTACCAAATCGCAAGTATTTGGAACCAGTCCTCGGAAATTTGGAAATACTCTCAAATAAAATTTTAACTATTCATTTCAGTTCTATTATGCCTAAAATACTGAATAGTGAACAGATGGTCTACAGTAGAATAGCCCTCTCAGAAACCAGCCTGTTCCTCAGAGTATATCATTAGCTTTGACCTATGATAGAAGATGAAATAAGAGGCGTCACCCAAGAAGTTTAGCAGAAATATTGATAAGGCTAATAGGTTGATAGGCTCCAGGCTGGGACCTAGGGCCTCTGTTATAAATAGTGACAACTATGGTACCCTTCCAAGTGTACGGAATGTGAAATCAGCTAATAACGTTGTTAAACTAGCTAACTAAGACAGGATTTCACCAGTAAAAAAAAAGTGGTAAGTCTCGGCTGGGATTCTATCTGGTCCTGATGCTTTGTTCTTTTTCTGCAGATTAATTAAGTATGCCATCTGGTCCAGTGTAATATAATAAGAAGGATTAGTGCTGACTAGAGACAATAATAAAGGAACAGAACTGAAAGTACAATTCTGGTTCTTAGTAGGCTGAAGAGCAAATTTAGCAGCAAAATATTCAACCCAATCAGCTGGAGCAATCTTGGAATTGATACTAAATTTATATTCAGCAGTCCCTTTGAGCACCAGGCACCAGAACATCTTGGAGTAATGGCAAAAATAAGCTTCTGCCATTGTTGTACCTTATAAGCACTTTTCTTATTATTTAACAGCAATTTATACTCTCTTCTCGATATACTAAAATTTACATTGGATGGATGACTGGCCTTTTGGTTTTATGATTTAAATCTGCTTTCTTTTAATAATATTCTCTATCAAACCATGGAGCTTTATTGTTCTCTTTATACCATTTCCCTACAGATCTAATGGAAACCATAAAGCAAGAGTATAAAGAATCCATGATTCGCTGACAACTGTCCGCTATAAAATCATTAAAGGGAGATGTAATAATAAGAGTTTGCAAATTCATCAGCTCTTCTCCATAGAGCTTATCATGCACATTTTGCTAATTTAATATTCCATTTTAATCTCCTAAAATTTGTAGAGGGAAAATCCATGTTATTAGGGAGAGCTATTTGATTCAAGGAGATGTAGTTATCAAGGGGGCACAAGTCCACAAAATAATGAGTAGTGTCCAAAATAAGATTTAGTGGGAAGTGATCACTTTCAGGGCAGATGTGAGGACTCAACCCCAACAGACTGTGCCTTGCCAGCTGAGCTCCAGGTGAGTGGCTCCTCCCCGAGCCAGCCACGGGACTCCCCACCGCCCGGGAAATGCTTGGGATGCTCCCTGATGACATAATCAGGCCATGCCCTGTTGCCTCTGGGCATAGGAGTCCCTAGATGGCAGGAGGCGGGGCTTCTCGGGGCACCAAGTTCAAAAGGCCCCAGAGCCCTTCATTCAGGGTTGAGGAGAGAGGAGGAAGGGGACGAACGGGACAGCTGCGCTCAAGCCCGCTCTCCTTTGCCTGATACCTGCATCACAGGTCTATCAGCCAGGACAGCCAGTGGAACTTTCGTGGCTCAGGAGAGACAACCCCAGGAAAAGGACAGGAGAGCCTGAAGGGCCTTCAGGCTGGATGGGAATTCCCAACCCGGGACCCAGCTCAGGTAAGGAGACGTTTTGGTGCCATTAAGGGGAGGGAATAGGGCTGTCCCCGCCAAGGGCCTGGAGTGCTTTTCTTCTGTGCTCTGATTGACAGGGGCCTCATTTCCCTCCCAGAGTAAATTACTACCCGGGTGCTACCTGGGACACGCCTTATGGGGCTGTAGCCCTGGCAGGGCATCACAATGGACAATAATCTCAAAATGAATTGCTTCCCAAAATGCTGATTCTATAAAAAAAAAAAATTGATCGTACTAGCAGACTGCTCTAATGGAGCATGTAAAGGAATAGCAAGAAGGGATGAACAGGTGCATACAGGCAGTTGCCCAGTGAGGTAAAGGGGATGGAGCTACCTGATGTAGGAAGGTATAGAGAGGGTGGGGTTAAAGTCCCCTATGAAGCTGAGTCTCCTGGGAAAGGATGTAATGAAAGTTCTGGTAGAGTTTACTGTAGGTCTAACTAAATAACAACTTGGTGTGTTAAAGTCCCCCACACATAGGGTCCCAGGACAGAGCGTTGGGAAAGGCTGAAAAGGCCTGACTCCCACCTGTTTTGAGGGAAAGGGGTCTCATGGGGGTAAAACAGGAAATAGCCAGAGGGTATTGGGGCTGGCTATTACCGGAAAAAGGGTTAAAGTTCCCTAAGCCACATTGGCATTGACTAAAGGTGAGCCAAGGGGGCTGCTTCTGGGCCAACGTTATAGATAAAAGCATTGTGGCCATATGTGAGGCTTGGGCTGGCTGTGAAGGATGGAAAAGGCCAGAGGTGGTGGCAGGGAGGTGATGGAGCCAGCCACTTGAGAGAAGGTTGAGGGTGCCAAATAAGGAAACTCCCCTCAGCATCCCCTTAAGTTGAGGATGTGTATATTGGCCATAGCCAGAGGGTAAGGTGCCTGGCGGTTGCCCGTAAACAACACAGTGATTGAGGCTAACTGTATGAGGATTGTGGAGTTCAGACCCTGAGTACCAGGGTGAAGGTGATAGAGCTGGTCACTTGTGCAATAAACTGAAACAGGGTGACAGGGTGAAGGAGATAGAGCCAGTCACTCACTAAATAAACCAAGACAGAAAGGCCGTAGGGTGCAGGCAATTGAGCTGGCAGCCTGAAGGAAAACAATTGTATAAATTATGGAAATTGTATTTGTGAGATTGTATGGAAAGGCTACACCCTGGTTTGTAAGAGAGGCTAGAAACCAGGCCTACTCTGGCTAGTCCCATCTCCATCAGAGGGGTAGGGGTGTAACAGGGTGCAGCCTAAGAGGGTAGTATCAGCAATGGTGAAGGCACTATCCGAGGGACAGTGACTATAGTAAGTCAGGGACAGTGACTTATTGCCTGACACCTGGGCTTGGGCATGGCTGCAACAACTCAAAGCCTAAAAGCCTGAGCAAGGCTCAGTGTGGGGGAAAGACCTGGAAGAGGTAGGAGCTAGGTGGGAACTCTGCCTCAAACTGAGAGAGACTTGGGAAAGGCAAACAGACTGCATGGACTCTGGCTCCAAGAGAGCCCAACTCAGAGAGGGAGTGCTTGGGCTGAAGGCTTAGCTGGCTAGAGGAGGGACTGTGCTTGGCCAACAGGGCTGTGGGTGCTGCCTATGAGATATGGACTTCATATACAGAAAAGCTGTGCAACAGTGATGTGACTTTGGACTGGGAAATAAACCATGTCTATCTTATTCTCTGTAAAGCGCCAGATACATCGCTGGCACTATATAAAAGCTTATAATAATAATAATAATTAATAAAGAGACTTGAGCTGGAGAATTCCCAGACAGAGCGTGGCTTTGGGGCAGCATCCTCCCAATACTTATCCAGCCCCCTCTTCCCTGTTACAGTGAATATTTGCATGTATCCATGTGGCACATGCACTCCTCTTTATTTGACCTGTGGCCAAAATATGTCAAGTAACATAGTAATCTTAAGAGTAGGCAGTAAGAAAGCCCCTTTGAAAGGAAAAGACTGACGTGCATTAGCTGGCTGCTTCCCCTTCCCTAGCCTCATACAAAAATCAACTTACGCAGAAGGAGGTGTTGGGAGGTTGAACTGCTGGTCCTTCACCCCGGTCAACCAGTAGGTAATCTCAGTTCCTTTGCCCTAATATGATACAGAAGAGGAATGCACAATATTGAATTGAGATCAGAGATGAGATTGCTGTGTCATATGATAGATATATCAAATTATCTATTATGCTGCAAATATGCATATTGTAGTGCCTTTGCGTAGCTTAGTAATAGGCCACTCACAATTTCCCCTTCTCTAAAATCTCTATTATCATTGATACTGTAGCTTCCTCCACATCTGTGTTGCCTTGTGTTAGGTCTCAGATGCCTTCTAATGTCTGTTAATCTCTAGAGGTGTATCCATATCACCCTGAGACTGGTATTACCATGAGACTCCTCTCTCTCTTCCCCTCCTCCAATATTAGTTTAGAATAGGTGAACTTCTCGGGTGTGTAATATTTATAGCTACATCTCTTTTAACCACTTGTGTGCATATACATGATATTTATTACCTTCAGATAAGTCTCTCCTCTTTCTTCATACTGGAACTGGCAGTCTGTCCTCTTCAGAATGGCAATAGTGGAACCACTAACATGAATCCGTAATGCTAGAAGTAAACAAACAACAAATGTTCAACTCAGAAGCTTACTGTGTTGTTGTGTTCATTGTCAGTGCAAACTTGTTCTGTGGGAAAAGCTTACCTGGTTTTTGCTGATGTCTTAAATTCTACAAATCAAGTGATGGGAGACCAAACTATAGACTGCCATTTCTGAAAAATACTATTCTAGCAGTCATTTTGAGTAGGGAAGAGCGAAACAACTAAATAAGTATAACTGGGTGAGAAGTATAACTGGGCCAGCAGTGAGAAGTGAAAGGGAAAAGTTTTTGGAATGGTGTAAACATTAAAAAAATGAAGTAATCACTTAGCATTCTCCTACTGAGGCCACTTTCACACGTTACCAGGGAGCCAGGAATACTTCTGTGATTGCAATTATGGCTCCATTCTCATGGGAATTAGTGAACATGAGAATCACTATTCTGCTTTTATCCCACAAGAACATGACTAGGTCCCTCAGTGTAGCTTTTACAATTACAGTTGTTCTCATGTACAGGCTGGAGAAGGAACTGCATTTGAACATACCACTAGCCTACATTCAGATTACACATAGGAATGAATTCCGGTCCTTACGCAAGCCTGTAGATTCCATCCTTGAAGCTGTGTTCACTGTGTCTCCAAACAGACAGTAACGGGGCATCTTAATCCCAACCACACCAGCAGCACATGGACCTGAAAGTGAGAGACCGGGGAGGAATTAAGACGAAGACAGGCCATTATGCCATTGCAGTACAGAAGAGCCCATTAACTAGAAGCAGGCATGCCTGGAGGAAATGCTAAATTTTAATTTATTTTCTATTTTTTGAATTTTTATGCCACTCTTCCCACAAGTCTTAGGGTGGCTCACAATCCACAAAAGCAAACAACCAAAACAGTTAAAAACATTAAAATTCATGCAATAAAAACACCTTCCCCTTAAACCTCCATCCTCCCCCACAACCCCACCCAAACCCCACCTCTGCCTGCCAGATGTTTTCCCAAATAAACAAATTTTCCACCGCCTCCAAAAGATAGACAGGCTCAGGCTGAAACAAACCTCCTGAGGAAGGGAGTTCCACAACATGGGGGCAACAACCAAGAACGCTCTCCTGTGCACCCCCACCCCACAGACAAGGATAACAGGCAGAGCACGCAGGAGGGCATAGGGGCCGACCACAGGGGCCACAAAGGGACATGGTAGGATAGGCAGTCCTTCTGATATATGGGACCCAGCACTCTGAGGCTGTGAACCTGAGTGACCAGAGAGGGCCAGACCCTACCAATGACAGGTGTTCCAATCCCCTCCAAGTTACAAGACTGGCCAACCATAATCACTTCAGTCTTACCAAGATTCAGCTTCAATCGGTCATCTAGTCCCCAACAGCAGCCAGGCATCAGGTAAGCACTGAGACTGCGGGACTTGGGTCAGATGAAAAAGAGAGGTACAGCTGAGTGTTGTCAACATATTGATCACACCTCACCCCAAACCTCTGAATGATCTCACCCAGTGGCCTCAGATACACCTTGAACAAGAGGGGGGACAGAATAGAACCCTGCAGGACACCACAGGGAAGGTCCCGAGGAGACGATGAGCAATTGCCCATCACCACCTGCTGGGACCTCCCTGACAGGAAAGAGAGGATCAATCATATCAAAGGCTGAAGACAGATCTAACGAGATAGAATTTCCCTTGTCCATCTCCAGGTGCAGGTCATCGACCAAAGCCACAAGTGCAGTCTCAGTGCCATAACCTAACTGAAAACCTTTAGTTAGGTTACAAAAACCTAACTGAAATGGATCCAGGAATCCAACAGCATTGAGATGTGCCTGGAGCTATCGGGCAACCACCCATTCAATAACCTTCCCTAAAAAGGGAAGGTTAGAGACAGGTCGACAATTGGCCAAGACTTCAGTGTTCTGAGATGGTTTCTTAAGCAGGGGGCCAGACCACCACAGTTTTAAAGGCATCCAACACCCTCCGCTCCCAAAGGGAGGTGTTGACAGTCCCAGCCAACAATGGCCCCAATGTCTCCTGGCTGACAGGCAAGGATGTAATTCACAACTGGTTGCCCACACCTGGCAGTAATCTGTTATCATGCTAACATGAATGCCTCATCTGGAAGATGACACCTCTTGCAGTACAGGTTGGCAAACTCTGTGTTGGGTCCAGGGGCACAATTGGAGGATGGGGGAAAGGGCCCAAGCTTCCTCCCCAAGCATATGTTCCCTTTCCCTCTCCACATCCCTCCACATGCTTCTGGAGGAGGCTGGAACTGTGAGCTGCAAGCAAAAGATAGTGGGTGGTCTCGCGTAATGCTGATTTAAAGCCCTGCTTAAAATGCAATTTGGAGTTCAAATCAAATCTAAACACTAAATCCTCATTTAAAGCAGGGCTGGAACTCCCATTGACTGTCTCACACATAACACTAATCTGGGGTCCTTATACATGTTCCAGGGCCCCGCAGATATCCAATTTAATCAGCATTACATGCGAATCCACCCAGAACGTTACACATCATGCTTCACAGGTGGGAGAAGGGAAAGCATAGAGAGGCTAGAGAGCACTATCTCCCACTTGCAGCACACACTCCCTGCCTTCCAGTTCCACTCCAGGAGGGATGTGGATAGGGAATGAACAGGGTACATTTACTCTGGAATGTAGGTGGAAGAAGGGGAGCACAACCAGGGAGAGGGAAGGTTGTACTTTCCCGTTAAGGAAATCCTGGTTGCACCCCTTGTTGGTTCTCACTGATTTTGAGAAAAGAGTATTTGCTACATTAGTTCCTACACCATGTGAAGGTCTCCCATTCAAGTACACACTAGGCCTGGTCTCTGTTTAGCTTGTCAAATCAAATCGTTTTTATAGCTGCACAGTATTCATTGCATTAGAATATATTTCCATACAAAGGAAAACTCAGAAGAATTTGGCACAGTTACAAAATGCTGGAAGTAGGGAGATTGAGAGGAGCTATGGGCTCATAATGGAGGAACTCTACAGACCTTTCTGTTGCTTAAGTTAATTGATTATTTATTTATTTTACAATTTTATACCCCGCCCCTTCTGCAAAGCAGCTCGGGGCGGCTTACCATTTAATTGAATTGTCTTATCCCCTACTTTAAAAGGATATAAACCAATTATTGAACCAATTATTCAAATAAACAAGTTATTAAAATAAACAAAAAGAAAAAACAATTCCTAAGTACTGGGATCTTTAGATTTCCCCTTCTGGAGAAATATCTTTTGATATTTAATTCAAAAAATGGATTCTCAAATGTGCATGGTTAGAACATTTTCCTCCAAAGTATTTAATACTAGCCTGGATTTTAGCAAGTGGATAAGTGTACATGATATGCATATCCTTGTTGAGGAATCTGGAGATGTCCTAGACAGGGAGTCAAACTGAACCTGAAAACTGGCCAAAATAGGTGTTTCAAATGAACTAGAACTTAATCTGAACTGCAAATCTCTCGGTTACTGAACCTGAATCAAAACCAAAAACCAGTCCAGGTTCAATAATAAGGTGCTGAGGGGGAACAGGATCTTCTCAAACCACTGTCTTCCTCAAATCCACTGTCTGTTATGCGTGATGCTTCCAAGAAAGACATGTCACATGGACAGTTGTGTGTAATGCTATAACATAGCAGTGTAAAACTCGCTCTCTTCAGATTTTTGTCTCCGTTCCTCCTCAACTTTAAAAAGCACCTGAAAACATTTGTATTCTCCAGACACTTTTAGAGGATTCACTGCTGGTTCCCCTTAATGTATATTTTCCTTCCTGTTTATCTTCCTCTTTTTAACTGTTTTAATTTGATTTTATATGGTGTTTTATTGTATTTTTGTACTAATCTTTTGAAGCACTCTGCCATTCTGTGGGGAACTATATAAATAAAATGTATTATCATTAATATGTATTATGATCTCTCCAGATGATCAATATGCAAACAACAAAATATAAAGACTGATAACCACTGGTCACTTTCTGATCATATACCACCAACTCATACCTGAGTGAATTCCAATACGAATCCAAACAGGAAGGCCCGGAAGATGTTGTAGTTCAAAGGATCCCATGAAGCTGAGTAGATCCAATGCCATCATGGAGATGTCCACCGCATGGCAGTTGCCGTTTCTCTTTGGTAAGCCGCTTACCACCATGTAGGCATCGCCAATAGTGTCCACCTATAAAAACATGATCAGCCATCACCATACCCACCAGTAGAGGAGTCATACTAATTAGAGATGGAAAAAGCATATTAGGTCATCTTGTGCAATTCTGTCTTGTCAGATGCAGGAGTACCTAGCTCCCTCCAAATAGCTGACCTTTGTATACCAATTAAGTAATAATAGGCATTAAAAGTATTCTAGATAATAAATCTGTAACCACTTTTTATTGAACTTTTAAAATTTTTGTATACTTACAGTGTAAACAGGAGAGGGGAATCTATTCAGACTGCATTCAGACATCACAGTTATCACCCAGAGATCTGCTAGCAGTAGCAGCATGGTTTTGCGTTGAGTTTACCACATGGTGACATTTTTTGTGACATCTGAACAGATCTACTACATGATAACACTGAGATGATTTGTGGTATTGGCATCCCCAAAATGTCAAGGGTGCCTACTACCAAAGATCACTTTGCAGTTACTACATGGTAACTGCATTTACCTCAGTAAACCTGAGGCAAAATGATAGTGTTGGTGATGAGGTCTGGGAGTGGTAATTGTGACATCTATTTGCAGTCTCCGATTCCCCATTTTATAGAATAATTTAAACACAGGAACCTACAGGAAACATTAGAACAGATGGTTTTGGCCTATGCTTCTCTCCTTTGTATTTCTCTAGAGGATTTCTGAAATATCTTTGTTTTCAACCCTCCTCCTTAATCATATTACTCTGACCTGCAGTGATGTGGGTTTTCCAAAATGTTTTGAATTGGAAAAATTTCTGGAAAATTTTCCAATGCCCTAAATTAGTTGGGATTTGATTAAGCATGTTTATTTGACTTCTATTAAACAAAACTCAAAAGTACACCATATTAATTTTATGTGTTGGATAAATATCTCCAAAGTTTTTCCAGTAGCCAAAAGTAGTTGAACTGAAATATTTAATTAGGGGGGAAAAACAATAGAGCTCACTTAATGTGGTTTAAAATAAATGTTATATTCAAACAAATTCCAAGCTTTACTTGGAAATTATTTTTATTGGAATTACTTGTAAATACTTTAAGACATAACAACTTAATAGCATACACTCCCATTATATTGTTTACATTTTAAGAAAAAAAGTTAAGGCACTGAAAACTGTTAACATACTAATTTTGAGACATTACTGACACAGCACACACAAAGAGCTATGCATGTTATGCCACTGTTGTCCACTGATCTACTTCAACAGAGTTTAACTTTCACTGGGCATCTTCAGTTTCGCTGTCACTGTCTTTAGAAGTGCTTACACTACTTGTTAGTTCCAGTTCAAATTAAGGCAAATCTGATTCAGAACTGCATGAGCCATGCTCTCTTTCACCAGTGGCAGTTGGTGGGTCAGTGGGTGGGTTAAACCTTCTGCTGGTGACTTTGCCATCGGCGGGCCGGAGCCAGGGGCAGCGGTAGGCGGAGCCAGGGGCAGCGGCAGGCCAGTGGCATGGCTTAACCCAGCAGCAAGGCGTTCCCAGGGTTAACACTGGATGGACATTACATTAGTTAACGCTGGGAACTCCTTCCTGCTGTGTGAAGCACTCCCACTGGGGGACAGAGAGCCCTCTTACTGGGGTCCCATCCACTCTCTCCCACCGGGTCCAAATTAACCACAGCAGGTTACAAAAATAGATTACATTGCCATCGCCTACCTTTATCCTGAACCCTCGAATCCTCGATTTTCATAGCATCCTTTTCATTCTCTTCTCAGAAGAGAATGAAAGGGAAGAGAAAGACAACAGAGGAGAGTAGGAGGGAAAGGATTTGGTTTTGGTGCACGAGAAGAGTAAGGGGAAGAGATGGGTTCAGTGGGGGACAGGGAAAAGGGGTCTCCTTGTTGTCTGCAGCCTTCTCTTCTACCATGCTCCTACCTACTTTCTCCTCTGTTAACAAGGAGAGCAGTTGCAGGTCTGTATAGCAACCAAACACTCCCCATCCAAACCAGCATCCCCAGTACCAACACTGTATCCTTGGCAGCCAAATGCCTGTCCAAGCAAACAGGCCTTTTTAAAGAAGTTTAGCAAGTTTCAGGGCTGCATTGCCCCAAACCAGACCTATCCAGACCAGCATGCCTAGTAGCTACACCCTATCCCTGACAGCCAAATGCGTGCCCAAGCAAACAGGCCTTTTAAAAAAGTTTGGCCAGTTTCAGGGCTGCATTGCCACCAAACCAGGCCCATCGAGACCAGCATCCCCAGTACCTACACTGTATCTCTGGCAGCCAAATGCCTGTCCAAGCACACAGGCCTTTTTTAAAAGTTTGGTCAGTTACAGGCCTCTGTTGGCACCAAACCAGCCCCATCAAAATTTAAACAATGCATTTCTGTTTCTCAACAAAAAAACCCAGGCAAGATGCTCAAAGTCACACAGTCACAAGCAGAGAGGCCAGAAACTACTTTCCAGCAGTGAAACAGTGAAGGGACCATTTTAAGAAAAGAGCAGCCATGACCAGTAGACCCACAAATTTACAAAATGGCCTCTCTACTCATGCTTGGGAGGGGAGAAGGAAAGCAGCAATTCATCATGTAAACACAGAGCAACCAAAGCAAACCATCTTAAGGCAACAATGTTATGTGCAGTCCTTAGCACACCATAAGAGCAGCAGTGCGGATTTCCACTTGTCCGCCAAAACATGCTACACAGCTCTGTTGCAATGTAAGAGGTAGTTTCTGCTGAAACTAAACATGGAGCATTCATGCAAGGACTAGCCATTAGTGAAAAAGCCTGCAACATCCCACCAAACTGCAAAAGGTGGGGCCATTTTAAAATGCAAGGAACATTTCAGCAAAGATTATAATCTAAGCCCCTAGGTCCCCCACCTGTAAATCAGAAAGCAGACTGTTTACGTCAAAAACAGCCAAGGAAGAGACCAATTTTAACCAAAAGTAGCCATGGCCAGTGGGGGCACCAGAAAATGGCCACAGCCTTTGCACATGCTTGAGGGGTGTGGGAGAGGAGCAGGGGAAACTAGCAGTGCACATACAAACACAGAACAAGCAAAAGCAAACCAGATCTTAAACCAACTGAACCATATTATGTGAAGTCTTAGCACACCACAAAAGCAGCAGCAAGGAATTCCACTTGTC
>QEPC01000841.1:5792640-5820290 GCA_003113815.1 Sphenodon punctatus
TCCCAGCAAAATAACTAAAAATAACTAACTCACCAATGGGGATGTGTCTGATGCAGGTCCAGCAACAGCATGGGGTAACAAAGCCACAAACAAGCCAGGCCAGCCAGCACTCTCCACCGAAAGGGCGCAGATCACCAGCATGCCAAACAAGGAGAGCTCTCTTTTAACCCCACCTGGTACAGGAAGGCAGCCTGAGCCCTCAATAGTAGCACCTGTGCACAGGCACACACTGCCTGGGTGTTTGAGTCTCCAATTCAGACGGGGTGTTTTCAGACATGACGAGATCACAGTGAACCACGCTGAATACCTACATGTGGTCACTGTGCCCTGCACATCTGTTTGGCGGCCGCCAGATGTTCGCCACGCTGAATACCCGCATGGGGTCAATTTCAACCACGCTTCCCGGGCTACCGGTGCAAAAATTGGCTGAAGCGTGGTGAAAGTGATTCCAGGCGGGCATAAAAAAAAAGTAACGTCTGGTCGGCTATCACGGCCCGGAATCCCCGGCGGGATTCCGGGCCGTGGTGAACTCGGCCAGACGCTGCGGAGGCATTAGCCTCACCGCCCGCCCGTCTCCCCGGAGGGCAGGCGGCGAGGCAGCGTGGAGGGGGGCGGCTCCGCGCGGCTCCGCCCCCTCCCTGATTCCCCGCCGGAATCCCCAGCACGTCTATTTGCCGTGCCTGGGTGATCCCAGCGGGGAATCTCTGGGTTGTTTTCGGGACGGGGCGAAGCTGCCCCGTCACGTCTGAAAACACCCAGAGTCTTTCAAAGCAGCCCATAGGGCTCTGTGGAACACTGCCCCCACTGGTGGGAAAAGCAAAGTGCTTTTCCCCATTCAGGCAGCATGGGCTCTAAGCCCAATAGCCCAAATCGCTTTTGTAAAGTTTTGTCCCTTAAGGGACTCCTTAGAGCAGGCTCAGCAGGAGGCACTGGCCCCGACCCCCTCAGCTGCTGCCTGCACATGTGTCCAGGGAGGCATAACAACAACAACAACAACAACATTGAGCACTCAGTTGATTGCTGAACTGGAGGACTAGGAGCAAGTCTGGAGCAGGTTGCTGGCTCCCCCCTCCCCCCACTGTGCCTTTGGGACTCCGGTGATTTTTTTTTCCTTTTTGTTTTTTTTCTTTCTTTTTAAAAGCATGAAACGCCCCAATTTGATTGGTATTGGTATCTATTCATAATGTTACTAATTAATTGTATGAAACTGCATTTTTAGAGCTGGAAAATTTCCCAGAAAAATATAACGGAAAAATTTCTGTCCCACATCACTGCTGACCTGTATCT
Source organism: Sphenodon punctatus (assembly GCA_003113815.1). Taxonomy (NCBI): domain Eukaryota; kingdom Metazoa; phylum Chordata; class Lepidosauria; order Sphenodontia; family Sphenodontidae; genus Sphenodon; species Sphenodon punctatus. The sequence continues at coordinate 5,793,928 of QEPC01000841.1, forward strand.
CTTAATTATTATTTAAATGAAAGCATGTTTGTGGTCACCTTGTAAACATCATGATGGTCAAGAATGCGGTCAAAGTTCTTGTAGATGTCATTGAGCATGTCCACCACCTCCATAGGCATGCTGTATTTGCAGATAGTGGTAAAGCCCACAATGTCACTGAAATAAATAGTAACTTCTTCAAACAGCTCTGGCTCTACTAGTCCTGTCTCCTTCAAAGACTTTACCACTGGCCTGTGGGAAGGGGAAAAGAAACACAGAGAAAAATATACTTTCTGTGTCAGAAGGAATCTCTCTCATAAACCCAACAGTGACACTGGTTGGTGGAGAACAGAGGAGTCAGGAAGCAAGCATTTATTACATTGTAACAAACCATGTAACACACCATGGCAGCACTTAGCAGAAATGTTATCAGCCTGGCTTTGATTGTTACATTGAGTGAAATCAAATGAGAGATTAGCTGCCACTCACAGGTTCCACATGATGAATAGGACAAATAGACAGGCATCATGCTCCACCCCCCACTCCCTTCCTTCTGATGTACATCTGTGGCTACCCCTGGATACAGGAAGCTGCCCACGCCCCCCACTGTAGTTTTTGTCTGTTTTTTTTGTTTATTTTTGCTTTTTGGAGAGCTCCTAAAACTAAAAGTAAACAGGCACAGTGCCTGTGAGAGTGTTGGGCTATGGCCTTCACCATAGCCCAACACATTAATAAATAAACTGAAAAGTTATAAATAAAATAACAGCGCCATACAAACCAGTTGATATACAAACCAAATTATAAATTGTAAATCATTTTACAGCCCACCTTTTAGCCTGGTATGATCAGTATAATTAACCCCCACATAATACATACAATAATACATACAATAAAATAATAATAATAATAGTAATAATAATAATAATAATAATAGTAATAATAATTATAAAATAATCACCTCCTCAGGGGGGTAAGAAATAGATTCCAACAGGTCTAATCCTGCTGAATAGGGGGAGCTTTATTTTAATCAGATTTTATTGACAGTCTCTTTTTCCCAGCCAGCCAACCAAACAAAAGATGCTATTGAGCAGATTTCCTCGCTAGAAGATAACATAAGAAGTTGTTTAAAACTATCTGAGGCCTGGATAGCCCAATTCCTAATCAGGGGGCTATCCATACAGCTCTAAGGCTTTGGTAATAAACACACCTTAAAAGAAAGTGCTCCGTAGTCTCAGCCTCGTCCAGGCCACAGGAATGTCGGCGTGAATCATATAATTCCCCAGCATATCTGCCTTCGACCACTGCGGTCTGGACGAGTTGAAACCTCAAAAGGGTGTAAGATCTATGAAGCATCTTTTTAGCTATAATATCAAGATAATGTTGAAACATGACAGTGCTTTTAATACTCCCTAGCCACGGTGCCACTTTCCATCCAACAACCGTTGCCATATCCTCTTGGGTAGTTATATCCGTCAGTCTGATCTGAGTTTCCACCTTAATAGTACTAAGAGGTTCCCCCCCCAAAAAAAAAGTCAGGGAAAAACCCATATGTTTAAGGACGAAAGCCAGATACTGGACCCAGGGATATATTCTAGAGCCCATGTGCTCAAATTCCTCCAATAAGCATTGCACCTGGATAGACTTCTCATAGTGGGCCATTAATCTTATCCAGAATCTAAGATAGGCCAATTTCCCACAAGATTCTATAGAGGGCGAGCCCGTTTCTGCACGTACAACAGCTCCAGGTACACTGTCGCCTACAATAAGTAGTCGACGAAGAAAATATGATTGCACCTTCTCAAGCGCTTCCACCACAGGAAATGGAATAATTTCCTGGCCAAAGGTTGCTGAGGGATATACCTTCAGTTGGAAAGTGTGAACCAATGAAGAAAGTGGAACACCCCTGGACAGTTTAACTACCCTCAGAAAACAGCGAGCAGATCTAGAAACCTGGATAGACCTATTATGAATATGAGAATACCATGTATCTTTATAAGAGTATGTAACCCCAAGATACGTAAAGATCTTAACTTCCAGGAGTTTCCCATTAATATTCCAGCCAGACCCTAAGAATCTTCCCCCCCAGCCTCATGATTTTAGATTTTCCAACATTCACATCCAATCCATTTATCCTACAGTAGTTCAACAGTCGTTCAATTGACGCCTTTAAACCTTTCTCCGTTTGGGATAATAAAACAAGATCGTCTGCAAATTGGAAGGCATATAGCGGGCGAACTCTAATTCTATGTGGATTCAGACAGTCATCCTTGATTAAATCAACCAGATCTGCCACATACAGATTAACTAGAAGTGGGGCCAGGACACACCCCTGTCGAACGACCCTTAAGATAGAAATAGGGGCACTGGCTCTCATAGACCCCCCTAATCTGTATTACCAGTGTGCAATTGTACAAGCAGTGTCAACAGGGTACTGTCAATTCCCATTAGTTTTAACTTTTCCCACAATTTGGCACGTGGAATCGAATCAAACGCCTTCGTAAAATCAACGAAGGCAAGAAAAAGTTTACCTCCCCTTATCTTGGTATATTTAAAAATCAGATGTTGCAAAATAAAGCAGCAATCGAAGGTCTAAATGGTTATTCTTAAACCCAAATTGCTCCATGGGGATCAAGTTTTGTTCATCTGCCCACTTCTGTAATCGCTGGTACAATAACTTTGCATACAATTTAGCCACTACTGGGAGCAAACTAACTGGTCTGTAACAGTTGGGATCCATCCTATCTCCTTTCTTAAAAATTGGTACAATCCAACTCTGGCCCCAACCTACAGGGACCGTGCCAGACTTATTAATTAAGTTAAATAGTTTGCAAAATATATGAGCCCACCATCCAACAGCAGCCTGTAGTCATTCAGCAGTAACCAAATCAGGTGCTGGCGATTTATCCAATTTTAATGTCCAAATCTATTTCATCTACCATAAATTCCAAGACCAGGGAGGCTATAGTATCTTGGTTAGGTAACTCAGAGCTTGTCTCATAATCTTGGTCTTGACAGTCTTTGTATAAGTGGCCAAAAAAAGTTTCCCAGGTAGCATGAGAAATGGGCGAGTGAATTATACTACGAGGGGGTTTTATAATTGAATTTAAGATACTCCAAAAGTGACTCAAGTTCTTTATCCTCAAAGCCACTGCCATCCTTGCTCATATGCTGTTATAATAGGCCTCTCTTTTTCCCTTTTAATAGCTGTCTATATTGGTTCCCAACCAGGCAATAAGAGTCCCAAGCTGATTGGGACTGCTTCTTCTGCCAATTTTTCTTTCGCTCCAACAACTGTTTCTTTTGTTGTCTACATTCCTTATCAAACCAAGATGGCTTTCCCTTAGGGTATGAGTGATCACAATATAGGGGCAGAGTTCTACCAAAATACCCAATAATGTCTGTAAACACCGATAAAACAACCTCTGTAGATCCACCATCTAACAAAACATCTCGCATCTCTGCCATATCCTTCATACAACATAATTCAGAGACCCTAGGTATAATCTGGGCCATGGTCCATTTTGGGGGATATTGGGCTCTCCCAACCTTAGACCCTAAAGGGATAGTGTCTGTCTGATAACCAGGAGCACTAAATTGCACGGTTAAAAGAGCATGGTCACTTTCTGATCTAATAACTTGAGCAAAGTCATCAAATCTCGCCCAAGAATACCAGTCAGTAATAATATAGTTGACAGTACTATTACCCTGGGGGGGGGGCTACAAAAGTGTAATCCCCCATAGAATCACCTGTCTCTCTGCCATTCACTACCACCAAATCCAACTTCTGGATTAAGGCAGATAGACGTCGGCCCAATTGATTAATCTCCTTATCCCTAGAACATCTTGGTGGGGGGCTGGAGAGCCCAAAAAGGGGTCCAGCGAATTCCACCTTGCTGGGTTCCCCAATACGAGCATTCCAGTCCCCTGCCAAGATAAAACAGGCCTGTGAAAATTGTTCCTCCAACAAACTCAGCTCAACTTCAAGGAATGCCCATATATCCTCCCTATAATACCAAGAGACTGTGTGGGGTGGGTGGCTGGGTGTGGGTGTAGACATAGATCAGAATAACATAATCTTGCTTGACAAAGGAAAATACTCCAACCTGAAACTCAGGTCTACTAGATGGAAGAGGGAGATAACACAATGCCCATCCATCAGAAATTAGTGTAAGCAAACCCCCGGAAATACGGCCCCTATTTCCCAGTTTAAAACCCCCATGGGGAAATGAACTAAATTGGCCTATGCACACTGTTTCCTCATCCTTCAGCCAAGTTTCTTGTAGGCAGATAACATCAAACTGATCTAACAGTTCTCGCTAATCTGGATCTGCCAAGTTAGATGTAAGCCCAGCAATGTTCCAGGAGGCTAAAAATAATTGTCCACCCCCCATTAATCCTCCCATACATCCCCTGGCCCATTGATCTTGAATCGTATTAACGGAAAGGTTAGGCAATTGCCCACCACTAAAAGAGGTGGGTCCGCCCTCATATCAGATGGAAATCAGACCTGTCTGTTCCTGAGTGTCCCTAGGCCAGGCAGAGACCCCATGTATCTCTGCCTGCACAAACAGAGCATCTTGATTAGCCCTCCTAATGGGTGAGGACATCAACCTAAGTTCCTTATGTCGCTTCTCTGGTGTATCATGACCCTTGGCGGGGCTTCCTTCCTCGCCAGGTTCAAGATACCGGGCAGCAGTAAGAGCCTCCAAATTGTGCATCTGTTTGTACGGAGCCACTGTGTCCAAAGCCTTTGGGGCTTTATAATCCAACTCTCCAACTAATAAATTACTTCTAAGCTGATCAATATTCTGCATGACCAAATCTTGATCTATAGGTGACAATTCCTGAAATTTCCTAGAGATCACTGCAATATCCAAACCACCCCTACCTCCTAAAAGGTAAGAACATAAGTCCTGCACCACAGGCTGTCTTGCCCCACCCTACTCCACATTCTCATTCCTTTCTATGCCCCTACCTTCCAATGCCTCTGAATCAGCACCTCCCGAGGCAGGTATCGCATTAGGACCATCAATGAATTCCATAAAATCCCCACATTCCTGCTCATAACTGTGGGGTACACTGAGGCCTTGCAATATATGAGGATTAGCTAGCAGCAGCTCACTCTTAAGAACTGGTTGCACTTGATCCGCAATCATGCTCAACAGTGATTCTGAGAAAGGGGAAGCACCCAGAATATCTGGTGTTGATCCCTGGGAGAAATTCCTCCCTAGTCCAGGACCAGGAGTTACAGGGAGACTAACTTGCCCTGTTCCCGCAAGAGGAATATCGGAAGGACATACCTCCACATCTTGGGTAGAGAAAACCAAACCTGGGTATATTTGTTCTCCTCCACAGAAACCACTCTGTCAATAGATATCCCTCTAGACAAGAGATACTTCCTGGCCAAAAAAATGTGATGAATCAAACAGTTGGAATAAAAGAAAACCTGCAATCACACCCCTTGCTTAGAGTGGGGCAACACCACCTTTTTCTCAATTGATTGAGGGTCCACTTCTGCATGCAAAAGATGGGATAAATTAAATGCTATTTCCTTGATAGACTGCCAAGATGGAATGTTGCCATCCTGATCTGGGCCTATCCTGAAGTGGACGGCATTATAATTTATCCGAGAAGGTCGAAGCTGAGGGTGCGTAGATACAGTAGGCTTCCTCAGTTTGGCACTTATAAAGGTCCTATGGACCTGGTTTGAAGCCGTACTCTCGGCCCTTTGTGAGCCCTGGGGTTCAAAATCATCAGCTTTAAGCCCCAACTTCTGAAGAATCTCCTCCAACTGCTTCTTAACTATATCTAAAGAAACATTGATCCCAGATCGGGTGGAAAACAATGACGCAACCGTACCCGCAATCAATCTGGTTTGATTTATCAAGAAAGCTCTAAGCTCTGAATCGTGACAAGGGGCCCCAGAATCCTCAGCCGGGAGTGGGTAAGCCAGCATCCACCTTGACCGCCGCAGATAATATTTGGGCAGAAATTCCCTTCAAAAGTGAAAGTCGTATAACTGACCCATGAAGAGAGAAAGAATAATGAAGTTTCTTCTTTCTTTTCTGGTGTGTTCTAACTCCACTGTCAGAGCCTGCTACAAAGGAGGTGTCATAAGAGCGAGTGTCAATGTTATCAATGTTTAGTAGAGAGGGATACTCAAGGGCAAAAGACTCCTCTTCATCATCAGTCTCATTTAATATACTTTCCAGCATTGGAGGGGTATCAACCTGGGGAATATCAAACTCCTTGTCATCTATCAGCTCGCTCTTGACATCCAACTCGATGGTGGGCAGCCTGGGGTCTGGGGCATCTTGGTTCGGCGACTGGGCTGGTTCCTCTCCCGCGGGACAGGCGCTCTGCTCGAACTCCAGGTTCTCACTCGCCTGTGAGAGTGAGAGACGTGGGAGCACTTGCTCCCTGAACTGCTCTAGGCACTCTGCCCGGGACTCTATGGTCCTGGTGGATCTGTATGTGTGGAGGCTGTGCACATCCTAACAGATGGGAGGCAGCCACGTGGGCACATATTATTATTATTATTTTATTTATTATTTATATAACACTGCCAGTGTACCTGGCACTGTACAATCAGTAGTTATAGATAGGTCCCTACCCCAAGGGGCTTGCAATCTAAGAGAGACAAGGAAGGAGGAGACAAAGGAGAGGTGAACATCAGGAGAGGCAAGGATACATTTATGAGGTTGAGAAAATGCAGGTGCACGTGCTTAACTTAGTTACAGGGAAGAGATTCTGAGGGAGAGAGGGAAGAGGATGCAAATTCACTCATGACGAGCCAGGAAAAGCCTAACGGAAGAGGTAGGTTTTCAGGAGGAATTTGAATGTTGGGAGGGAGGGAGCAGAATGAATGTATCCAGTGAGGGAGTTCCAGGCATGTGGGGGCAGCAAGAGCAATGGGGTGAAGATGTTTACAGGAGCAGGAGAGTCGCAAGCAGGCAAGGGTGGGGGCAGAGGAGGAGCGAAGCTCCTGGGCAGGAATGTAGTGGGATACAAGAGCAGAGAGATATGGGGGAGCAAGGCCATGAAGAGACTTGAAGGTGAAGACCAGGAGCTTGTGCCAAATGAGTTCCAGTGTAGGGCGGAGATGAGGGGCTGAACGTGGTCAAAGCAATGGGCAAGCAGCAGGGCATTAAACGGAGATGAGGGGGTGAGATGAGAACAGGGGAGACCAGTACAGAGGAAAAGTACAGTAGTCAAGGCAAGAGATGACTAGTGTGGACTAGGGTTTTTGCAGTGGCAACTGGGAGGCAGGGCCAGATTTTAGCAATATTATACAGCGTGAACTGGCAGGATTTGGCAATAGCCTGGATCTGGGGCATAAAGAAAAGAGAGGAGTCAAAGATTAATCACAGGCTATGTGCCTGAGGGACAGGCTTGATGGTGACACACTCAATGGAAACTGAGAGGGAAGTAGGGGGGGGACATTTGGGGGGGAAGATGAGGAGTTTGGTCTTGACCATATTAAGCTTGAGTTGGTGGCAAGACATCCAAGCAGAAATTTCAGAGACAATCAGTGATACAACACTGGATGGAGGAGTAGAGCACGAGAGTGGAGAGAGAATTTTGTGTGTCATCAGGATACAGGTGGCACTGGAAGCTGTGAGTTTACCTGGAGAGAAAATGTAAAGGGAGAAGAGAAGAGGGCCCAGGACAGAACCTTGGGGAACTCCCACAGAGAGGGGAGGCAATGTAGAGGAGGTACCAACAAAAGAAACGGTGAAAGAGAGGCTTGAGAAATACACAGAGAACAGATGAAAACAGTTGTGGAAACCATGGGAGCGTAGCAAATCCAGGAGGAGGCCGTAGTTGACAGTGTCAAAGGTGGCAGAGAGATCAAGAAGGACAAGAATGGAGTAGAGGCTATTAGACGTAGCTAAGAGAAAGTCATTGGTGATTTTGGCAAGGGCAGTCTCAGTCGAATGGAGAGGATGGAAGCCCAATTGAAGGGGCACAAAGGGGAATTAGAAGAGTTTGGATCCACCCAACCCTCATTAGAATCTGTTCAAAATAATTGGATGGGAAGGGCCCTCCGAACCCACCCTGGAACACTTGCTGCAATTATGAGGTTAGAGCCGGCAATCAGGTCAGTGTCTGCTAGATGTACTTGGTTATTACTTTCATACTGGCTTAAAGTTCTCCACTCACTCACCACAATCCTCTCTTTTGCAGCAGTGCCTTAATGAGAAAATGTGCCTGACTGCACCTAACAGGAGCTTCTGGAAAGGCTGGGTCATCAGCAATTTATATAACCTCCGTCTCCTGAGATTTTTTTTTACTCCCCTCCCTTTACAAGAGGTGACGCGTATTGTGAAGCAACACATTGAGGATATAGATATGCAGGCATCTCATTCACAGGCGGCTGCTTCAAAGATCTCTCCCTGGTATAAATATTGGCTACCAGGCCCCAGGTACCTTTTTTCTATAACTTCTTCATTGCACAGGAAAGCCTTTACTTCCTTATGCCTGCGGATTATGCATACCATAGTGATGCAAGGGCGGTATTTGGAGATTAAGTATACCGATAGATACTGCATCTGCAGGGCAGGGGTTGTTGAGGATTTGCCTCACTGTCTATTGTTCTGCCCTATCTACACGCATATCTGTGCTCACCTGTTCCAATCCCTCAATGTTAGGGAGGAAATGCTGTACTTTTTTTGCTGAACAATTCGAGGGATTTAGTTACTAGGGCTGTGGCTGCATTCACAGTAAATTGGGCTGTAAAATTAAGAGAGAAATGGGCTCTGAATAAATTCTAATTCTTAACTGTGGACATTTACCATTTCATCTGATTTACTTTGTACATTCTCTTCTGTTCTTATCTGTGTTTGTATTTATTTTATGTCATGGCCGGCTGGCTAGCGCATCATCTAATAAATGAAAAATTAAATGAAACAAAATGAATTAGAAAAGAGGAAATAAAGAAGAAAAGAGTATGTGTGAGATGGGGTGATAGCTTGAAGGGTCCAATCCTTAAGAAAGTGGCCTTCTTAAGGATTGGGGAGACAGTGGCGTGTTTGAAAGCCAATGGAAATGACCCGGGGGGGGGGGAAGAGAGAGAGAGAGAGAGTGATTGATGATGTACAGCAGAGAAGGCACGCAGCTGTGGAGGCAATCACCATTAAGAGGTGAGCGGGGATGGGATCAAAGGGGGGCAGATGGAGGGGTTGGATGAAGAGAAGAGGGAGGTGACCTCATCAAGGGATGCTGTGGAAAAGGAGAAGAAAGGCAGGAGTGGGAATAACAAGGAAGGAAATGAATGGGGGAGGCAGAGGGTTGAGAAGCAATAGCAAGGTGGAGTTTATCAATCTTGTTGAAAAAGGAGAGAAGATCCTGTGCAAAGAGAGAGGAAGGCAGGGGAGGACGGGGGGGGCTTCAGAAGGGGAAGCAAATGTTGAGAAAAGACTATGGGGGTTGCAGGAGTGAGATTTGATTAATGTGGAGAAATTGCGGTCTTTGGCCAGGGAAAGGGCATCACTAAATGGAGATAGAGCAAACTTAAAGTCATCAAACTCATGAGACTTCTGCCAGAGGCGCTCGGCAGCTCAAGAGCAGGATCTGAGCTGGCGGATAGTAGGGTTGAGCCAATGACGGAGGCATTCACCCACCTTAGCCAGCGACACCTGCATGGCAAACTCACATTCTCCGGGATGACGCTGTGAGTCGGGGCTGCGGTGCAGGGGATTGGCAGGTGAAGGCAAACATCTGGTAGCCACCTAATAGGCGGGCAGGTGGCCACCCATCTATTGTGGGCTACTGTCTCATCTGTTAACACCCGCTGTTGCTGCCTGCTCTTGTAATTGACCAGTGAGTGAGTCAGAGCAGTGTCTTTGATGAATGAACAAATGGGCAGACCTCAGTGCTGATTCCTGAGGCAGTCTAAAATGAGGCAGCTGACATGGAGGATAAAAGTGTCCTTAATCCCCCTGTTAAGGTGAGGGCTGACCGTGAGAAGATTGCCTTGGCACCCACAGTCCTACATTTACTCTGTAAAGCGTTGCTGAACTCCTCCACTTAAAGCAGATGAAGCTAGGAGAGGGAACATCGGTTGTAGGTACAACAGCTAGCAGATAGTGTTTACACTGGGTAGGGGGATGGTGTTGGTGGCCCCCATTATTGATGGGGTCTGCCCTCCATTGGTCTCTCAGATATGGAGTCTGGGGGTGCTCCTTGATGTACAGCTCCGCCTCGATCTCCAGGTGGAGGCTGTGGCAAGGAGTGCTTTCCACCAATTACATCTGGTGCGACGGCTTCGGCCATTTGTTTCGGACTCTGACCTGGCCACTGTCACCTGACCACCTGTTGGAATTCTTTGAGGGTGTAAATAAGCATGTGGACAAAGGAGACCCAGTAGATAGAGTGTACCTGGATTTCCAGAAAGCATTTGATAATGTCCCTCATGAGAGACGCTTGAAAAAATTAAAAAGGCATGGGATAGGAGGTAGTGTCTTACTATGGATCAGAAACTGGTTAAAAGATAGAAAGCAAAGGATAGGACTAAATGGGCAGTTTTCACAATGGAGAGATGTAAAAAGTGGTGTGCCTCAGGGATCTGTATTGGGACCAGTGCTGTTTAATGAATTCATTAATGATTTGGAAAAGGGCGTTAAGAGTGAGGTGATCAGATTTGCAGATGACACCAAGGCCCTTTTCACACAGATACTCTAACACCGATAAAATGGGTGTTACATTTTATTATACATGGTACAGGGCAACACTGCAGCCCTGCAACATGGGCCCTTTTCACACGAGATGCCTCCACCCACCACCCACCCATGGAGCAAACGGCAGTGGAGTCTGTTACTCCATGGGTGGGTGGTGGGTGAAGATGGGTGTTGCGCGGGAGCATGCACGCACCTACACCCACCACAAGTGGTGTTTACACAGACGCCTCCACCCAGCAAAACTGGGTGGAGGCATCTTGTGTGAAAAGGGCCCATGTTGCAGGGCTGCAGTGTTGCCCTGTACCATGTATAATAAAATGTAATACCCATTTTATCGGTGTTAGAGTGTCCGTGTAAAAAGGGCCCAAGTTATTCAAGGTAGTTAAAACACGAGCAGACTGTGAGGAACTGCAACAGGACCTTACGACACTGGGAGCCTGGGCATCTAAATGGCAAATGAGATTTAATGTGGACAAGTGCAAAGTGAAGCACGTAGTGAAAAATAATCCAAACCATGTGTACACGATGCTGGGTACTAAGCTAGGAGTTACCACTCAGGAAAGATCCACAGCGCAGTGCGCTGCTGCAGTCAAAAAAGCAAACAATGTTAGGAGTTATTTGCAATGGGATAGAGAATAAAACTGAGGATGTCATAATGCCTCTATACAAATCAATGGTGCGACCGCACCTCGAATATTGTGTGCAGTTCTGGTCACCAAATCTCAAAAAAGACATAGCTGAACTGGAAAAGGTACAGAGAAGGGCAACAAAAATTATCAAGGGCATGGAAGGGCTCCCGTACGAGGAGAGGCTTGGTAGGTTGGGACTCTTCAGTTTGGAGAAAAGATGACTGAGAGGAAATATGATAGTCTATAAAATCATGAGTGGTGTGGAACTAATAAACAAGGAACAGTTATTTATCCTCTCAGCTAGTACTAGAACTAAGGGACACTCCATACAACTCATGGGTGGCAAGTTTAAACAAATAAAAGAAAATATTTTTTCACTCAGTGTATTATTGGATTGTGGAATCTACTGCCAAAGGCTGTGGTAAGGGTCAGTACTATGGCTGAGTTTAAAAGAGGTTTGGACAAGTTTCTGAAAGACATGTCCATTAGCAGCTATTAGCTAGACAGGATCAGGGAACATGATGGGAGCTGGGGGAAAACAACAGGGAATGAATCCCCCATTGTGACCTGTTGGATGCTTCTCCCAAGCCACCGTGATAGGCCACTGTTGGAGACAGGATGCTGGGCTAGATGGATCATTGGTCTGACCCAGTATGGCACTTATGTTCTTATCCATGCTTTCATCACCTCTCAATTAGACTACTGTAACGCACTCTACGTGGGGCTACCCATGGTGATGGCTTGGAAATTGCAGCTGGTGCAGAATGCGGCGGCCCATCTCCTAGTGGGAATGGGGCACCAGGAGCACATTACACCAGTGCTCCATTCTCTGCACTGGCTGCTGGTGGTTTTCCGCGCCCAATTCAGGGTGTTGGTCTTGGCCTATAAAGCCCTAAACGGCCTGGGCCCTGCCTATCTGAGAGATCGCCTCACTCCCCGGGTCCTGGATCGGCCCCTACAGTCATCTGGGGGTGCCCTGCTCGAGGTCCCCTGAGTTTTTTTGGGGGTCATGCAGGGGAGGGTATTCTCGGTGGCTGCACCGCGGCTGTGGAACTCCCTTCCAGTGGAGGCCCAGTTGGCGCCAAATCTTCCCTCCTTTCAGAGAAGTTGTAAGACCTGGCTGTTCTGTCAGGCGTTTGGTGGGGAAGATGGATATTGGGGGGTGTGGGATGTTGTTTTTTCCTCCTTTTATGATGTTTTTATCTTGATGTTTTTAATGATTGTAAGTCGCCCCGAGCTGCCTGTGGCAGGAGGGGCGCGCTAACAATTTAAATAAATAAATAAATAAATATATAAATCAGAGATGGGGAGTCTTAGCCCCTGGGGCCAAATGTGGCCCCTCACAGCTTTTCTATGTGGCCCATTTCCAGTTCCTGGATTTGGCCCCTGGATCTAGTTTCTACCCCAAAGCACTGAAAGACTGAGTTCAGGGTAAGGGAGCAGAGATGAGGGCATGCACACAAGGAGAGGGGGACAGATCCATGATCTAGATTCTCCTTTTCTTGAACGCATCTCTTAAGCTTCTACATGGCCTTCAGAACATGTACTAATTTTCAAAGTCCCCCAGGAAGGAAAAGGTTCCCCAAACCTGCATGTAGATGAATAGCTGGCATAATAGATGGTGTGTGAATTGGAAAAATAAAGGGCAGGGCTTATTCAATGAGGCAGTGGGGCTTATTCAATGAGGGGGCAGGGCAAGTGTACCTATTTTCATTGGTGAAGTGTTGAAGGATATGTAAATACATTCTGTCTTCCTGAATTGCCAGTGCTGTTTCAGACAGCAATGTCATGCTTCACATCCTAATTATATTGCTGGCTATTTAGACTACTGTCTAAATAGAGATGGCTCAATTTTTGTACAAGTTGTACTCAATCCCATATATATCTTTAATGAAGCTTGCAAAACAGTTTGCTATCATTCATGATGAAATGTAGGTATTAAAGAAATGTAAAGAAGTTACTCTGATCCTTAAAAGGTTGCAGTGAGGCAAGCACCAGTGAAGTTAATGGGCCTTGTGACACTGCAGCCATTTGAGGATTAGAGTCAATATTGTTGCATTCAAAGTGCAGTGTTTTACTGGTTATGTCAGCTGAGTAACTGAAAAATTAGTTTAGAACTAAGTACTATCTCAGTTTGCTGAAATTGTTAGTTGTTGCCCTCTCACTCTAGTAAGCTAATTTTTAAAATGAAACTCTATCACATTTAAATGAAGTTTAAGAATCGATGATGTTTCAGGTACTCTGAGTCATTTAGTCCTCCACTTCCTCACCCCTACTGTACCTGCAGGGCCCTCTGTGGTATCCTCCTATGAGTCTTCCCACTATGACACCCAGAAACCAAGAAGGACTGGTTTCACCAGTTCTTAGCACAGGAGCGCCTTAAATATCATTAATATTCAAATAGGTAAAATATTTTATGACTGGGTTGTACAAGCACAGGTGTTAAAGTGTTCATCATCCTTTCCCAAAACATATTTAAATATTACAAAATCAAATATTATAAAATCTTAACTACCAGGAAATTAGAAAGGCCTTGACATAATGCCACCTTTTTACACCCCACTGCACTTTACAAATAACTAAAAATTACTAACATCAGCTCCCTTACTTGTTTTATTGTTCTCTTATAAACCATTAAGTGCAATTACATTCACTCTAGTTTAGTTTTGTTTTTTCATTCCACCACTTTTACTATGATGTTATGGCCCTGCATCTGTAAAACACTTGTACAGGTGATAAATGCTTGAATCTATCACTATTCAGTGAAACATACAAGTATCTAGGAGGAGGAGACACCAAGTAAGGCTTGAGAGGGTTCCATGTCTGCTGAGTGGCACGGCTGCAGGACACCCCCACACGTGGAGTAAGTAGGGAGGGATTCTAATGGGCGGCTCCCTGAGTGTCCCATCACACCCACTCAGGCAGACTCCACACACTCCTTCCATCACGAACCGGCTGTATCAACAATTCATATGGGTGGCTGTTTCCCCTTCACAAAGCAGCACCCCCTCCCTAATCCCTGCCCAACTGCCTGCCCTCTGCCATGACACACATCCCCGGACACCATGGAAACATGAAGCCAGTAATCCCTTACTGCCCAGGAGAAGGTGCAACCGCTGACAATCCTGGGCTACAATGGAGGTACATATTACTGGGCGGGACATGCAGGAAGCTGCTGTCCAAATTGGTATCCATGCATTGCGTGGGGTTTTGTTGTTCTTTGAGCCAACATGGTGTTGCATTTCATGTGTGTGTCCTTTAATAGCTCCTCAGGGAGTCCCCAGCAGGGCTGTGGGTGGGACTGGGTAGGCGGCCGGGGTGCAGACCTGTCTGCTGGTGTGGGTGGGGGCCCCAGTTCGTACGAGCAGGGGATGCGTGGGCGCCTGTCCCCATGCACCCTTTTGCCTTGCCCCACAGGGGCATTCTGGATTTTTCGGGAGTGCCCTGTGTGTGGCCATGAGTAGCCAGCACGTGGGTCATAGGAGCATGCTCCCCCACGCACTGCCTTCACACGAGCAGTTGGATGCATGGATAGTGGGTGGCCATGTGTGGACGCGTCACACGTGTCATTTAAAAACACCCACTGTGATCCTCTCAATAGCATGTTGGATTATGAACTGGGAACTCTGAGCTTGAATCCTAGCCTTGGTGGGTGGCCTTGGGTAAGTCATGTTCTTCCAGTCTGGTAATGAGTCATGGTAGAAGATTTGGCTGCTTTAGACTGCTGAAACAAGATGAATGACTTAATTTGGCTCCAGTGTCACCAGTGGGCCGATGGATGGAAATCATAAATACATTAAATTAAAAAAAATGCTTAAAAAAAGAAGATGCAACACATGTTGAAAGTCAGCAAGAACTGCTAGTGTCAAGAGGTGATAAGTTGATTTCTTGAGCAAAGATCTCAAGACAACACCAGATACTCTTACCCTCAAAACTGTCACTGATCATAGCATCATAGAATTTTTGGTTTGTAAGGGATCTCAAAGGTTATCTATACAAGTATGAGAAAATCTGGAACATATAACTAAAGAGCCAGACAACCCAAAAATAATATAACTAGACCAGACTGCCACCACCGTGATCAGTTTGAACTGTTCAGACCTTGAAATTGGTATAGTGGATTCTTGCAGTTATAGCATAAAACATTTTAAACAGTTAAAACAACCATTTAAAAAAAATTAACCCATCATTCTAACTCAATATTAAACTTCCTCTGACAATGCTTTAACTATTGGCTTTTATTTAAATTTCTTGCAGGACCTTTGTAAAGCATGATAATTTATGAGAAGACAAAACTGTGGGAAAGAATTTTTACGGGGTTACTAGCTTGAAATCTTTACTGGTCAGCACTGTGAACAAGAGATCAAAATATCATATTTATAATCAGTAAACACTAAACAGTACTATTAATCCTGGGAAAAGAGGATTCTGCCCAGCTTCTTAGTATAACTGGCAGAATAATTTGACTTGCTGTATTTAATTTGGTTCTCTGAATTCAAAACACTGAACCATAACAACTGAAGATATGAACTAGGTGCTGATGACACGCTGACACTTGGTGCGCTCAGAGCTCATCTTGGTGATTTCTCAATAAAATGTTGATTCCTGAATGTTCACTAATAACTTGAAAACTTAGTGGTCAACACTCACCCTGGGAGCAGCATGAAGTTAAGTCTGTCTGCTCTGTCCCGCTCTGCCTTGTAGAGCTCTGTCCTCTCCTCCACCAAATGTTCCAGGTTTCGAGAATACAGCTGCAGACGCCGGATTAATGTGTCCATGTATCTTTCATTGGTCTGGCTATGGTAGTTGCTAGGAACAGTGGTGGGGAAAGCTGATGAAAATATATTGAAGGAGGCAAGGTGGCAAAAACAAGCTACTAAAAGTTACTCCAGTGGGTTGCTAAATATTATTTTATTTTATTGACTGATTGATTATTTCTTTATTTATACATACAGCACAAGCAGTGTACCTGGCACTGTACAATCAATAGTTATAAACAGATCCATACCGGCAAAGGGCTAAGGCTTGTGCTCAGTCTTGGGAGTTGTGCTAATTTTCTCCCCACCATCCCAGAGCAACTGGCCCTATTAATCTCCTCAACTCCAGGTCACCTGAAATAATAATCTGAAACCCAGATATTTATTGAGAAAAAGAAGCCTGAAAAGCAAGGATGAGACACAGCCAAATAAGTGTGGGTTTGCAATGGAAGTAAATGTGGGTTGGCCAATAAATGGCCTCTGCTATCTACGCAGAGACATCCTGCCAGCAAAAGAGAAAAGTAACAGGCTGTGACTAAGGCCGTTTTTAGACGAACGCGGCGGTGCCTGCGCTTGTTTTCAAAAAAGCCGGCAGCCCGTTCCACACGTGATGCTGCCGCCGAATATGCGCATGTGCGGGCGATGCGCTTCCATTTCCAGCCGCGTGTGACCAGCCTCAATCGCCGACCTGGTCAGTTTGCGCCCGGAAATGGATGCGCATCACCAGCGCATGCGCATATTCGGCGGCAGCGTCACATGTGGAACGGGCTGCCGGCTTTTTTGAGAAACAAGCGCAGGCGCCGCCGTGCTCGTCTGAAAACGGCCTTAGAATAACAGGTTTTTTCTGTTGGTTTTCGCTGGTAGCATCCAGGCTTTAGGCTCCCAGCAGAGGAACATCTGCCAGGAACAGAAGTACAGGAGCGGAGGATAAGCCATGCACAACACAATCCCTCTTCTGCTTTTGACTGGTGGGAGTTCCTGAGTTGGCTGATGCAAATCAGGAGGTAGAAAGGTTAGGCTAGCTAGAGGAGCCAACAATTCAGCTTTTCATGATGCCCTTACTAAAGCAAACTTCTCCTTAACTGGCATTCCCCTATGGCTCAGGAGGTGACTCGTCTTCCCTAAATAGTGCTGTAGTGCAGTCAAACCATGTTCTGCTTGGAATATCATACTGCCAGAAGAGTAACAGCAAACTGGAGGACTATGGACAAGTGCAACAAAAACTGGTGGGGATGGGGGCAGGCTGGGAGGGAGCAGGCTGGGGGGCAGGAGGGAAGGGGGCATGGGGCAGGCGGGGGGGCACACACCACTAACCTGAGGCTGGGCCCGGGGGTCCCCATTGTTGTGTGGCAGCGGCAGCAGCATTGCTCCTCCAGGGACTGGCGCGCTGCCTCCCTGTGTGCCCGGCCACAAACCCAGTCCCTGCAGAGTCCACAGGGACTGGGTTTGCGGGCGCACAGGGAGGCAGTGCAAGTCCCTGGAGCAATGCCACTGCAGAGAGTCTGTGGGCAGTTGGGTTTTTTTTTAAATTGCCTGCGCCACGTCCTAGTCCCGCCGGGGAGGGAGAGGAGGAGAGCTGCAGCGGTGCACTGCTTTCCCTCCCCGGGGGCCAGGACGCAGCGCGGGCAATGTAAAAGAAAAAAAAAAGTTTTCTTACTGCCTGCCACTCGCCTCACCACTCTAGGAGCTGCTGCAGAGGGGGGAAGCGGCAGGCAGCAAGGGAGGGCTGGCCTGAGGTATCATGCCTCCACCAGCGAGGGGGCCATCACGTGGAGTGGGGACGCTGCTCCCAGGGCAGCCCTGGGTGCACTGTCCCAACTCGCATGGTGGTGGTGGTGGGTGGGCCCCCTCGCTGTGGGGCCATGATGCTCCGGCCGGCCGTGGGCTCCCAGAGGCACGGGCCCGGGTGCAACTGAGCCCCCCCGCACCACAGTTGCTACGCCACTGCACGTTAGTGCATTCACATATGCATACATATCCCAGGCTTTCTCTCAAAGGATGAGAAAAGCTTCCACTTAGGCCGTTTTCAGATGTGCGCTGGGATCAGGCGCAGGAGCGGCGAAACAGCCACGGCGCTGTTTTACATGAACCAGAAGTGGAAGCTGTGCGCGTGATTGGCGGCCACACATTCTTTTCCGGCCGCGTATGTCCCCCCAGAGAAACCAGGCCGGTTCGATCATGGTCGGCAAAGAATGCGCGGCCGCCGATCACACGCACAACTTCCGCTTCCGATTCGTGTAAAACAGCGCCGCGGCTGTTTTGCCGCTCCCGCGCCTGATCCCCGCTGCACGTCTAAAAACGGCCTTTGTTTAGATTTTTTATTGACTGGATCACATTCACATCAAGACACAAAATATCAGCATTCAAGCTGCTGGGAGTTTATAACATTGTAAAAAGCAGAGATAATGTATGTTTTCAGATGGACAGCAATTCCACCTCTGTTCCACCTCACCTCCAGTTGGCCCTTCCATCTAAAGGTGAGTTGCCAGATGTGCAGGCGGAGCAGGCTGTGCCTGCTCCATTCCAGCCCTGCTTGCGATGCTCCAGAACATCCAGGAGTAATGCCAGCAGAGAGGGCCACCCAAACCCAGAGCACCGGCCCAAGGTGGAGCTGCTGTTCATCTGCTCAGTGGACAAATGCTGCAGCTCTGCTCTTAGCCTGTGATTGCCCTGGGTAACACCACAGAGTTGTGGGCGGCAGTCTAGAGTGTGAACTGGGTAACACCACAGAGTTGTGGGCGGAAGTCTAAAGTGTGAACTCTATGGTGTGGGGAAGGGGGTGCCATTTAGGCAGACTGTGGGCCATGGCAGCCACCAGGTCCATTTAAACCCGACCCAGGTGAGGCTGTAAGCGGGCAGATGTGCGTGTGCACCCGTGGAGCAAGTCCGAGGGTGGGCAGCCCCGCGTCCATCTGAAAACACCCAATGGTGCTTACCCAAATATCTTAGCCAGCATGCTCTCAATTTTCTTAAAGTCAGGCCTCTTCTCTGGATCTTCCTCCCAGCAGCTTTTCACAAGCATATACACCTAGAAATACACAATCCAGGGGAAGTTTGGGTAAGCAGTTGGCACAGAAGTGTAAAGCAAAACAAAACAAAACACAACAGGATCTGTTCAATATGCAGTATGGAATTCCTCACTCATTTATCTTGGACAATTAAGAAAATGAAATTATAATCCCATTAAAATACATGGCCAGATGTTACTAATCGGTTGTCAGGCCTTTCACGGTACGGACCTTAGGGTGTACTCATTTCATGGCAGCCACTGATCAGCAGCCCAGATGATGCTGACACCCATTAATTGACCACCAAGTTTAGCTGAATTTAATCTTATCTTAGTTTGTTTCTCCTGCCAGCTATGCCACCTGTATAAGGAGCAGCATCCCCAACCGACTCAAACATTTGACTCTGCCTGCAATGTTAGTCATTACCTAATGCTTCTGCTGAAAGTAAAAAAAGTATTTTCCATGATGTACCCAGCTATGTCCAACAGAGGATGTGCCCCAATAAACACACACATTCCCATTTAGTTTTAAGAAGTTTCCATTTTCCCCATCTCCATTTAAAAAACAAATGTGATTAATTTTTTTGATCAGGAAATATAGTCTCTTTCTAATTTTTTTGCTTTCCCTACCCTCATTGATTGGCAGATGCCTCCCACTGACCTCCACATGACTCCTCAGTGAGACAGCACTTCAGCTCAGGGGCAGACAAGACATCAAGCAAGTAACACAGATGGGGGTGGGGAGGAGGCAAGAGCCACACTGCCCAGATCAGGGGGTGGGGAAGAGTGGTGACTGAAGCACCACAACCACCGTAGCAGATGGGGTAGGGGCCAGAAACACCCCCTCCCCCTCTGTCGTGCTAGGGGTGCCACTTCTGCCTCCCCTGTGCTGCCTGACAGTGTGAGAGACAGCTCAGCTCCTGCCTCTGCCATGGGTAGGTGTGGCTTGGGAGAAGGGCCTTGTGTGTCTGTGTGAAGGGAGGCCTCCAGGGGTGGGCAGGCTGTGTAGTCATACCCCTTGGGGGGCATTGTGATATCACTTTTATTATTTATTTTTTATTTATTCCAACATTTCCATACTGCCCCCTCCTGCCCAATGACAGTTCAGGGCAGTGAACAATATAAAAACATAATAAAAATATAAAATACAACATATAAAAGCATTTCTTAACAACAGAGGCCCAAAAACATCCTAATTACCCCTAACAGAAACCCCTAACAAAACTCCACCCACCCACTACCTGTCCCCCTCACCAAACACCTGGCAAAACAGCCAGGTCTTACAATGTTTACAGAAGAAGGGGAGATCTGGAGAGAGGCAAATCTCCACCAGAAGGGAGTTCCATAGCCGCAGCACGGCCACCAAGAACACTGGCTTGAACGCTGCCACCCAGGAAATCTGGGGATCTCCAAGCGGGCACCCCCAGCCAACCGCAGGGGTTGATCTAGGACACGAGGGATGAGGTGATCTCGCAGGTAAGTGGGACCCAAACCGTATAGGGCCTTAAAGGTTATAACCAAC
This sequence comes from Sphenodon punctatus, assembly GCA_003113815.1. Classification (NCBI taxonomy): domain Eukaryota; kingdom Metazoa; phylum Chordata; class Lepidosauria; order Sphenodontia; family Sphenodontidae; genus Sphenodon; species Sphenodon punctatus. Next base: position 5,814,501 of record QEPC01000841.1, read on the forward strand.
ACCTTGAATCGGGCCCGGAAGACTATAGGCAGCCAATGCAGAGAACGGAGCACAGGTGTTATGTGCTCCCGACGGCCCATCCTCATAAGGAGACAGACCACTGCGTTCTGCACCAGCTGCAGTCTCCGGGTCGTCACCAAGGGTAGCCCCACACAGAGCGTGTTGCAGTAGTCCAACCGCGAGGTAATGAATGCACAGATGACAGTGGCAAGATGGGAGCTGGAGATATATGGCTGAAGACATCAGGCCAGATGTAATTTACTAAGTGCACTCCTTGCCACAGCTGCCACTTGGGCACGGAAGAGGACTCCTAAACTCCAAACCTGAGGGACCAAGGAGGGATGCACCCCATCAGTTATGGGGGCCTCCACTCACTCACCCTTACCCACCAGCATCACCTCCATCTTGTTGGAATTCAGCTTCAGATAGCTTGTCCTCATCTAGTCTCCCACCACAGCCAGACACCAGGTAAACACTGAGACTGCCGGGCCTGAGCCAGATGAAAACGAGAGGTACATCTGGGTGTCATCAGCATATTGATGATACCAGACTTCAAACAATCACCCAAAGGCTGCTCGTACACATTGAACATGAGAGGGGACAGAATGGATCCCTGCAGGATTCCACACATGAGATCTTGTGGGGGCGATGTATGGTCCCCAAGTATCACACGCTGAGATCTCCCAGCCAGGTACAAGCAGAACCATTCAACAACGGTCCTGCCCACCCTGGTATGGTCCTGCAGGCCAGGTCACCAACATCTCATGGTCAACCATGTCAAAAGCTACTGAAAGATCTAACAAATTCAGAAGAGTGGACCGACCTCAGTCCAACTCCCAGCAGAGATCGTCAACTAAGGCCACAAGTGCAGTCTCAGTGCTGGGCCACCGCCTGTTCAATAACCTTACCTAAAAAGGGAAGGTTAGAGACTGGCCGATAGCTGGAAAGGGTGTCATTGTCAAGAGATGGCTTCTTGAGCAAAGGCTGCACCGCAGCCTCCTTCAGACACCCCGTGAACTTGCCCTCCATGAAGGAGGTATTGACAACCCCCGCCAGCAATGGCTCGAATGTCTCCCAGCTGGTTTTCATCAGCCAGGATGGGCAAGGATCAAGTTCACAAGTGGTGGTCTTCACAGCCCCCAGCAAATCCACTGCATCAGTGGACGACACCAACTGCAACTGATCCCACAAAACTGGACCAGACGGGGCATCCATACCTCAGGTATGTCTGCTACATTAAATGCGGCATCCAAATCATGGTGGATACGAGTGATTTTATCTGCAAAATAGTCAATAAACATGTCACAGCAAGCACTGAAAGACTCCAGTTCCAGGCAAAGAGAGGCCGGACTGACCAGCCCTTTCACCACCTGGAAAAGCTCCGCTGGACGTGACTTTGTATATGCTATGATGGTAGCAAAGAAACTCCGCTTTTCTGCCCACAGAGCCAGAGCATACGCTTTTAACACAGCTCTATGCTGCAGTCAATCGGCTTCAGTACAAGTATGGCGCCACCGTGACTCTAACCGTGTCCCCTCCTGCTTCAGCTGATGCAGGTCTTCCGTGAACCATGGTGCCCTGCGTCGCCTATGCTCGGGGAGCGGACGCCTGGGAGCCGTTCAGTCGATGGCCTCTGCCAACAAGGTGTTCTATAAGGTAAGGAGATCATTGAGCAATCGGCCATCGAGGTCGGAAGGTATATCCCTAGAGCATTATGGAACCGGTTCAGTTCCATAAGTCTCCAGGGACGAACCATACAAATAGGTTCCACACCCTGCCGAAGGCAGACATATACCGGGAGACTGGCCCGCAGAAGATAATGGTCTGTCCATGACAAGAGCACAGATGACACTTCCCCCACCAACAGACCGCCCACCTCATGGCCAGCCCAGTGCAAAATACCAAATCCAGAGTATGCCCCCCCCCACCTCATGAGTCGGGCCAGATACCACCTGAGAGAGGCCCATAGTTGCCATGGCAGCTATGAACTCTTGCTCTGCCCCTTTAATACTGGTATCAGCATGAATATTGAAATTCCCTAAGACCAACAGCCTCGGGGATCGCAATACCACCTCTGACACCAAGGTGGATAGAGCAAGCAGAGATTCTGCCATACAGGAAGGTGCACGGTATACAAGCAGCATCCCCAATCTGTCTCCATGAGCCAAATCTACCACAAGGCGAAGGCCCTCTATACCAGATGGAGTTTGCACTGGATATCTCCGTACGGACCACGTGTCACTCAAAATAATGGCTCACCACCTCCCCCCGTCCCTCTAGTCGAGGCTGATGCTGCATGGAGTACCCAGCTGGAACAAGGTCAGCCAGAAGAGGTCCAGACTCAGCGTCCAGCCAGGTCTCCGTGGTACACACCAGGTCGGCCGACTGATCCAGGATTAGCTCCTGGACCACAAAGGCCTTATTAGCGACCGACTATGCTTGGAAAGGAGTGGGGTGAAACTCTGCTCCCCTCACAGGGTAGGGGGTGGAGTGGGGGTGGTAGATCACTCTAGACCTAGGGGTGGGGAACCTCAGGTCCCAGGACCAAAGGCATCTATTGTTTAAAGCATGTTTTATGCGATCCCTTTCAGTTCTTGGATCTGGCCCCTGAATCTAGTTCCTACCTCCAGCCACAAAGAAACTGAGCTCAGGGTAAAGGAGCAAAGATGAGGACATGCACTCATGGAGAGGGAACATATTCATGTGCCACAAATTCATGATCTGGGCCTTCCTTTTCTTGAGTATACCCCTTAAGTACCCTGCCCTAATTTGGATGCAGCCTTTGGAGGTTGTACTAATTTTCAAAGTGGCCTGTGAGACAAGAACAGTTCCCCACCAACGCTCTAGGCTGATGCCTAGGCAATGTAAATCATTGTCTAGGAAAGTCTGGCCACTCCTGCTTTAATTGTAGAAAGTCAGCAAGTGCAGAAGAGTGAGGGCCCACCATGTTATGCACTGAAGCTTTCTACACTGGTGATGCTTTATGGGATATCTTTTCTTCCTAACATGCTAGAGCAATGGAGCAAATCATTTGAATTAATCTTTATCCTCCCAAACTTGCCAGCTCTGGCCTGGCAAAGAGAGAGGTAACCTGACTCTGTTAGAAAGTACTTTCCTTTAATGCAGCCTTACTTCCAGCTCTCTTTCTCCTGCTGTCGGCAGGAACAGATCTGGACGGAAAGGTCTCTCTTCTGTGGCACTCTCCACCCTGAAAAGTTTCTCTGAGTCAGAAAAGAAAGCAATATTCAAACAAGGCATGAGCAACTATGCATATCTGGATGAATACAGCCAGGGCCAGCCTTAGAATTTGCAGGGCCCACCGTGAAGATAAAATTCAGGGCCCCTGATGTCCCCTCCTATATTGAACCCTCACCCCATTGGGGGCACCCTCCATGGGGCCCTAATGTGGATGTGTTTGGGCTTCACAGGGAGGGAATTGGGGCCCTCACACCCTGCCCTGGTGAAATCAGGGGCCATGGAAAGAGCAGAGCCTGGGGCAGTTGCCCAGGTCACCCTGTGGTAAGGCTGGTCCTGAATACAGCATCCCAAAGGGGTGTTATAAGCAGAGATGGGCCCAAACCCAAATCAGAATACACCCAAACTTTTATGTGGATATGAACTTTGTGACTTTCATGGTTATAAGGCACAAAGCCAAAACAGAGTGAAGTGAAAGGAACAGGGATGTATGTGTACATTTATTGGGCATGGATATGACATTATCCCATGTCAGCTTTACTGTAGTTTTTGAGCCTGCCACAGCACATGGTAGAACAGCTGAAAAAAAATGGTATATGAGAAACCCACTTATGGCCTGATTTTAGAAAGGCAGAGCACCATGAATTGCAACAGGGTCGGCAGGAGCTTCAGGTTTAATCGTCTTTACAAGCCAGGCTATTAACCTATGAGAACTCTAATTTAAAATCATAGCAGTTGTTTGCCTCATCTGTACCCATAACCAGGAACGCTGTGCCTTAGCCTACAAAAACTCTGACATCTTGAACAAATCCAAATCAATATTTCTTAAAGCTAAGTTATGCTGTGCTGCCAACACGCCATTAGCATGTCTCCTAGCTTGCAAAACCAGATCTTTTGCCTAGCCCAACCAAATAACTGGCTCCTGCAAGAGACATCACAAATCATGCTGCTGAATTAACAGGAATTTTTTTACCTTTCACCAGTGCCTCTACATGTTTATCCTATCTCGTTCTCTTTCTCTCCCGCTCTGTCTTAGGTACTTATAGAGTGACAATTCCCACAGTATCTTGGTGCTGTTTGTCAGAGACAGGTAGCACTCAAGCATAACAGCTAACAAGGTATCCCAGTCATTTACAAATAGGGGTTATTTATGATGGCTTTGAATGACTTTCCTAACAGCACTAACCCACATGGTTTCCTAGCAGATTTTTTTTTTTTAAAAAAAAGCAATTTTCTCTTTATTGTGGTGCAAAACACGCTGGTGCAGAACACAGTGGCCCATCTACTTACAGGGATGGGTCACCATGAGCACAATACATCTGTACTTCATTCTTTGCACTGGCTGCCTATAGTCTCCCGGGCCCGATTCAAGGTGTTAGTTTTGACCTAAAAAGCCCTAAGCGGCCTGGGCTCCGCTTATCTGTGGGATCGCCTCACCCCCGCTGGGTCCTGGATCGGCCCCTGCAGTCAGCCAGGGGCGCCTTCCTTGGAGTCCCCTGGGTATCTCGGGTGACAATAATGAGGGGGGTGATCTCAATATCCGCATTGCGGCTGTGGAACTCCCTCACGACGGAGATCCGCCTGGCCCCAGACCTTCCCTCTTTCTGAAAAAAGTGTAAAACCTGGCTGTTCCATCAGGCTTTTGGCAAGGTGATGGGTGGAGGTTGGGATGGGGGAGGGTTTGTGGTTTTTTAACTCCGCCTTGTGGTATGTTTTATTACTGGTTTTATATTGTTATTTGCATTTGTATATTTATTGATGTGCTATTTATGTTTATATTATATTTTTATATGTTTAGTTGCTGTAGCAGAAGGGGGCGGCCAAGAAATATTATTTATTTATTTATTTATTTATTTATTTATTTATTGGTCGGGCGGCTCACAACAAATAAAACAATACTAAAATACATAAAACATCATCAGTTATAAACAATTAAAACTACCCACCCCATCCCAAAAATCTCCCCCCTCCCTCCCCTACCATCGCACCTTCCCCTCCGAAAGCCTGGGCAAACAGCTAGGTCTTACAGGCTCGGCGAAAAGCCATCAGACTCGGGGCCACGCGAGCTTCCTCTGGGAGGGAGTTTCAAAGCTGTGGCCCAGCCACCGAGAACGCCCTCTCCATTGTGGCCCCCCGTTTAACACAGGGGACCTCCAGGAAGGCGCCCCTGGCAGACCGCAGGGGCCGCCCTGGGGTGCGGAAGGTGAGGTGGTCTCCAAGGTATGAGGGGTCCAGACTGTATAGGGCTTTCTAGACTAACACCAGCACCTTGAACCTGGCTCGGTACGCTATAGGCAGCCAGTGCAGAGCACGGAGCACAGGTGTAATATGCTCCCATCGCCTCGTCCCTGTAAGGAGACAGGCCACCGCATTCTGCACCAGCTGCAGTCTCCGAACCAGAATCAAGGGAAGCCCCACGTAGAGCACGTTGCAATAGTCTAGCCTCGAGGTGATGAAGGCGTGACTAAAAGTGGCCAGGTCGGGCCCGGAGATGTATGAGTGCAGCCTCCATACCAGATACAGCTGGTGAAAGGTGGCATTAGCCACCGCCTCCACCTGCCGATCCAGATGAAGGCCCAGATCCAAAACCACCCC
>QEPC01000841.1:5820699-5844477 GCA_003113815.1 Sphenodon punctatus
TCTCAACAGCAGCCCATGGTCCATGGTATCAAAAGTGGCCGAGAGATCTAGCAGGATCAAGAATGTAGAACATCCTGCATCCATCTCCCGGCGGAGATCGTCCACCAAAGCCACCATCGCCATCTCAGTACCATCGCCGGGGCGGAACCCAGATTGAAAAGGGTCAAGGAAACCGATATGGTCCAGATGCACCTGTAGCTGCAGAGCCACAGCCCGTTCAATAACCTTCCCTAAAAAGGGAAGATTAGAGACAGGACGGTAACTGGCGAGTGCGCCCACATCCAGTGAAGGTTTCTTCAGCAGGGGGTGTACCACAGCCTCCTTGAGACTGGGCAACAACCTCCCCTGCCGAAGGGACGCGTTAACCACCCTCGCCAGAACCGACCTCAACGTCTCCCTGGAAGCTTTTACCAACCAGGACGGGCACGGATCTAGTTCACAACTTGTGGCTCGAACAGACCCCAAGACATCCACCGCATCGGCCAACGTCATTTCCTGAAACTCCTCCCAGAATGATCAACCAGACGGTGCCTCCATAACCTCATGTTCCTCACCTACAGCTCATAAATTATTGGAAATAGGCTGAATTTATGGACCCATATTCTGAGTTGAGGAACAATCTCTGAAACAACTACATTGTCCATATGTTCCTTATACTAAAAGTAAAAAGAGAACCTACATGGAGTGAGCACATCATTTCTTCTCTAAAAAGAATTTTAAAAATCTTAGCAAAAATAATAGCCAACAATTTTTAATTTTGTTTTTAGGGGCAGGGGGGCGAGTAAATGTTCCACAATGAATCTGGAATAGGCAAGCATGCTTTGGGCTTGGTAGGTTTAGCACTATTAATATCCGGAAGCTATTAAATGTCCTGTCATCTATGAGTCAGTTCTAGCAAGAGACCTAGACAAGTCCAGCCTTAGAATTTGCAGGGCCCAAGGCAAAAATAAATGTGGGGCCTCCATAGCCCCACCCCTTTAGCAATTGGCAGCCTGGTGTTTCCTTACAAAAACAAAGAAGTGCCATAGATTTTTATACACACACACTTACTCTCTCCCTTTCTTTCTCTCTCTTACATACCCCTCTAGCAGGAAGGGATTCAGGGATTGGTGATTTACTGATTTACCAGTCCTGAGGCTACCAGGACTGGCCTCCCTTTGTGGCCCCCTCCAACCACAGGGCCCAGGCCATAGCCCTTATTGGCCCTAGTTTAGGCCAGTCCTGAACACAGACTACGTTCCTTGATGATGAAAAAGTTTTATATTAGTTGGTGTATGACTACAAGAGGAAAATACTAATGATATTTGGATTTTTTTTTGGTAAAACTACTAAAATTTATCTATGATGAAACATAAGCTAAAATCAAGATGTAGGGCCAGATTGTGATAGTAGAGCCACTAAGCCAAGGCAGGAACAGTGATGAGTCCACAGCCCCGAGAAACATTTTGCCTGGCTGGCACAACACCAGGTCCGCAATGCCAGGTCACTGCAAGATCATTTGTCAGATGGCAGCATGATCTTCCACACTCACATGAAGCACAATCAGGTATTAGCTTGTTGGGGCATACTCAATAGAGCTTTGGAGGGCTGGCTGAGGCTAAGTCCACAGACATGCTAAGTAGGGACAGGGAGAACTGAGCATGCTTGGGGCCTATAAAGAGCCAGGGCTCAGTTGAGAGAGGTGGCTATAGGAGTAGGAGCTAGGGCTGTGAGCTCCTGACTCCAGGGGAGTAGATGAACCTTGGGGAGAACTGAAAGGGCTTTTAGGTTCAAGCCCAGGATGTACTGGGTGCACATATGGTGGCATAGGCCTTGGCTGTGAGGGGCGGTAGGAGGCCAAGGGTGGGGTCTCTACAGGGGAACCCCACAGAGTGCACCCTCCCTATAGGGGGAAATTCAGCTGACTGAGGGCTGAATAGGCGTGGCAGGGGGGTTTGCTAATTCCTCTTTTGACACCCCAGTGCCCCCATGTGGCCCTGGGAAGACCCCCCTGCTACACTGCTGGTTAACATATGTGAGCAGGAGAATGGTCTGTCTCCTGTCCAACCATTGTGGAGAGTCTACTGGCAATGGCAAATATGCCACCTGTAAAATCCTCATATTCAGTGGAATTGTGCTTAAGTCCCTGAACAAGGCTCCTTGTGCATATCACATGCCCACACAGAGCCAATTATAATCTAACACATAGTATGCTCTTGGGCAGAAACAGGGTTACTAAAATCACTATTTTGCTATGAACACCGTGCGTTTACAATTTATTAACTTTTCTGTAACTAAGCACAACATTGTATCTTTGAAAAACTATTGAAATTACTTGTGGTTTATAGAAGAAATGAAACTCAAAGCTGAATACTCTCTTCCAAGGGAGTCAAGAGAATAGCTTCCTTGGATCACCAAAATTAGATAATAGTGTGCTAGCAACCTGTGAGGTTGAGTTTCCCAATGTGTGTGATTGACAATGGAGTGTGCTGTCATTACTTCAGAAGTCCTTCTGAAACTCCTCTAGTGAGGAAGAGCCAGTAAGGAGGTGGAGATGCTGCTGCTCTACATGTTAAAACACAGAGCTGTTGGTAGGATAACTAATCATCGGGAGAGGTGTTTGAACTTGTTATCACTCCATATTTTGTAGAATGACAAACCCCTGCATACTTTTGGATTCTAATAGCTAGCTACAAATGCATTCTGGTGTTACCAGTTTTACACCATAGGAACTAAATTTGTTCATTCTAGCTCTTGAAATTAAAAATTTAATTTAATTCATATCGTATTACATGATGCAAAAAATCACCTTGCCTTCTCTCTAAACAGATTTTTTATATAGTTATGTATAAACTTCATAATTAGCTTTGAGGGAAGGAATAGAAAAGACTTAGACCACTTTCAGACCTTCTCCCCTGCGCATATTTTGGCTGCAGGAGGGAATGCGCAGCCAGGATATGTGCAAGGTGCCACCGGTCTGAAATCCCCTCCCCCGCCCCCAAACACGGCTTTCCCGGCAAAAACCAGCAGCGATACAGAGCAGGAAATCCTGCTCTGTATCGCTGCGGGGGTTTGCTGGGAAAGCCATGCCGGGGGGGGAGAGGAGGATTCAGACCGGTGGCACCCCACACATATCCTGGCTGCACATTCCCTCCCGCAGCCAGAATATGTGTGCAGGGGGGAGGGGGGGGTCTGAAAGTGGCCTAAATTATGTTCACATGGTAGAGACTGTCCATTTTCTGGATACCTTCCTGATTTGCTTACATTTCTCTGGAGAGGTATGGATCCAACTCTGGTCACAGACTGAAGTTGACTCAGGAGATTTCAGAATGTCAGTGGACAAAACAAACTTCCCAAAATACCAACAACCAGGGAGTAGCTATAATAGGTGCACTGGGCCCACACACATGTAGAATGCATACGCACACTGGAGTGGATTGCCCCAGCAGGAGGCTCATTCCGTCTTCTGCACCAGAGCCTATTCCCACCTAGTTATACCCATGCCAACAACAACATTATTTCCCTTCTTGAGGTGTAGACCTTCTCCTTAAAATAATGGTCCAAAAGTTTAATTATTCTTCAAAGAACAAGAAAAATTCCTCAAAGCACAAAAGATCAGATTATGTTTCAGAGTCAAAGAAACCAGGATTTAAAACAACTTGGTATAGAACCACTGGATGAACTGTAACATCATGGATGCAAGAGTGCAGAGAGGAATCTTTCTTTGCATGAAGCACTAGATGTGATATTTCTGAAATTCCATAAGGAATATGGCCTTAACTTATTTACCTATATAGATACATATCAGAGATGGAAAGAAATTAGTTTTGTGTTATCTTTGCTTTGTTTTTTTATGTCTGATATTATTGAACCGTGGTGCTTTCCGCAAAACACATATCCTAGGTAGGAAGGAACAGGCCTACTCAGAGCTGTACTTTGCTACAATATGTCTGGAAAACATTGTAAAGTGATGGACTGTAATTCACCTGGAGGGCAAAATGAAAACCAATAAAGAAATCACAATGATTTGAAAAATCATCACAGTTGCTCCCACAATATTTCACTACTACTAGCAGTTTCATCCAACACCCAGAAAGACAGCAGGTAGCAGGCATCACTAAAAGCTCTGAGAAAAAGGCAACCTGAGCCAGAACGTCCAGCCAGTACGGCTGCAGTAGAAGGAAGGTCTGGCTTTATAGTCTTTTTCTGTTGAGTGTTTTGCTCTTTACGTAACACAACCAAATGAGGAACCACAGCTGGGCCCAAATAATCCTTACTGAAGATAAATGAGCAGGGAAGTGCTAACATGGTTACATATTGCTGCTTTGACTGGCTTCTGGTATTTCCTAAGGACAGCATGCAGTGAACCACATTAGTGGGCTCACAAAGTATTTAAAGGGACTCTACTGTAATTACCTTTATGGCCCCAGCAATGGACAGTGTAGAAGGTTTCTCTGCGTAGTATGATCTCTTGTGCAATGATTCCATAGCTATACACATCACCTTTCTGAGACACGTCACCATGACGAAGTTGTTCAGGAGCTGTCCATAAATCTGGGCATTCAGAAGAGGAAGACAAAGGGTGAACTCACATGTAACTCTGCTAAACTCCGATGTCTGCAGGGCCCTGGAAGCTGTATAAACAGCCCTGGATCGCTGTTGCATGTGAGTGAGACACTGATTTCCAGCCCTACTTTAAACTCTGATCTGACTTTTACATCTGATGTATTCATCAGATCTGAATTTAAAGCAGGGATGAAAATGGGAGTGTCCCCTCCTTTTCCCCATCCTGAGCATACCTCTTAAGCACCTCTGCCCCCCAAATCCTATCCGGTCCACAGGGGTTTTAATAATGCTCAAAGTGACCCATGGGATGGAAAAGTTTCCCCACCTCTGGATTAGATATAATAATTAATTAATTAATTGCATCCCCTTCTCATTTTTTAAAAAATATGAAAATAATCCCACCCACCCCCCAAATTACTGGCACCTGATATTACATAATGTCATAACATTTGTGCGTATGTAGCAAGTTGCACATGTATCTCTAATATATCAGTTGCTGTGGTAGCAAAATGCCACAATATTGCAACATCATTGTACCCTGTCATCACATATTCCCTGTCATTTACCCTGTCATCATATGCTGACATTGTGCTACACCATCGTAACACAAATTCATGAGACTATGATGCAACATCACACAGTCGCTGTGCAATCACCGCCATGTTGTCATGCAATCAATTTGCCTCCAAGGATGAATTCTCAAATGTAGTAATCAAATAATTCCCAACAGCAGCATTTGACACTAGCCTGAGCTACTAGAGGAAAGAAATGGATTTACACCCATTACCATTGTATTTGAGTACTTCACAGTCTGGTTCTTTAATTAGGGCTAAAATGAATATGACATTCCATTTTTGTGAAGATAATTCACATATTAATTCAAACAAATTAATATCCAAATTTGTCTTCATCACCATTGCAGAATTCACAACTTCATTTATTTGCTAACTTCTTTTTGGTATTGTGGTTGCTTCAGTATTCAATACTATAGTACCACCTCAGTGAGCAAAGTACTGAATATTGGAACACCAAAGTGACCAAAATATGAAACACAAAAATACCAATACAAATATTTGGAAACACAAACAAAGCAAAAAGCAAGTGCTGCTTTATATCCACTTTGTAACAGTAGGTCTGCAGGCAGTTGAAGATGAAGTACAAGTCAGCACCGGGCAAGCAGATAGTGCAGGCATCAGCAATGGGATCAGGCAGAGGAATAGTCTAGTTGGAGCATAGGTCAAAACTGGGTGAGCAGATAGCACAGACATCGGTCATACAAGGTCCAGGTAACAGGCTGGGAGGACAAGGAGGCAGGTGGGGGTTGCAGAGGTAGGAAGTATGGAGGAACAAGGAACGTTTAACTAGGGGAGTGAGTTGGTAAACTGTGGACTCCTTGCTGGGCTCAGATTATAAGGGGAAAGAAAAGGAAGTACTTGATACTTCCTGTTCCACCCAGAGCTCCTGGAGTTGGTTCTGATTGACCGAGGTCGAAGTCTCCATGGTAGAATGGCAGGCACTGCCTATGGGCTGGCACTGGCACGGTTAGAGAATCCCTCTTCCACAGGTGTAGGCACTGCTTGTGGACCAGCACTGGCATAGTTATGAGGATCCGTCTTCTACAGGTGTAGGCACTGTCTATGGACCAGCGCTGTCAAGGTTAGAGGATTCCTTTTCCACAGGTATAGGTGCTGCCTGGGGATCAACACTGTTGTGAATGACAGGGAAACAAAGCACATCTCCTGGATGGAGGCACCAGCTTTTCTGGGTGCCACTGGTGAAAGGTGCAGAGGAGGGTAGGGGTGAATGTGTGGGCCATCAGTTCCCACGACTTTTCTTCAGGGCCATAGCCATTCCAATCTATGAGACAGTATAAGTGTCTCTGCAAATTCAGGAGTCCAGAATTTCTTAGACAAGATCTTCCTCTTTGCCCCGCACAGAGAGTGGTGGCCATGGTGGTGTCGAGCAGCCAGGGAAAGGTCTGGGTGACATGGCTTGAGGAGGGAGACATGGAAAACCGGGTGCATTTGGAGGTGATGAGGCAGACTGAGTTTGATGGTGACAGGGCTGATGCACTGCATCACTGTGAAAGGGCCCAGATAGCAATGGTTCAATTTAGATGATGGCCTTCGGGAGCAACAATGAGCAGCTGATAGCCATACCTGATTCCTGGGGAGCTTGTTGTTTGTGGCGATTCGCAGCTGTTTTGTACACTTCTTATGCCCTGGTGCGGTAAGGAGATTTGCATGGACCTTCTGGAGATGGGTGGCCCAGGTGAGTATGGCAAGCACAGGTAAGGTGTCAGGAAGTTTGGGGTTAAAACGGAGGCGATACCCATAATTAGCGTAGAACAAATATTGGTCTATGGAGTCATGAGATGTGTTATTGTAGGCAAACTCAGCCGTCAGTAGCAGGTCTGCCCAGTTATCCTGTTGGACAACTTAGCAAAGAGAAGACTGAGAGGGGACATGATAGAGGTTTATAAAATCTTGAGTGGTATGGAAAGAGTAGATAGGGAACAGTTATTTACCCTCTCAAATAGTACTAGAACTAGGGGACACTCCATGAAACTAGCTTCTGTCAGTTTTAAAACAAATAAAAGGAAGTACTTTTTCACTCAATGCATAATTATTAACCTATGGAATTTGTTGCCAGAGAATATTGTCAGGGCGAATAGTATAGCTGGGTTTTAAAAAAGGACTGGATAAGTTCTTAGAGAGTAGGTCCATTAATGCCTATTAACCAAGTAGCTTATGGGATGAACTTCTTACTGTCAGAAGCCGGGAGTGAACAACGGGGAATGGATTGCCCATTGTGACTGTTGGTTCTTCTCCCATGCGATCGAGATTGGCCACTGTTTATTTATTTATTTATTTATTTTGTTCAATTTGTATCCCGCCCCTCCTGCGAACAGGTCAGGGCGGCTAACAACTTCATCATGAAAACAATTTTAAAACAGAATATAAACCATCCATAAAAGCACTACAATAAGCTGGGATAAAAACAATAAATAAATAAATCCTGTTGGAGGACAGGATGCTGGGCTTGATGGACCATTGGTCTGACTCAGTATGGCACTACTTATGTTCTTATAGTAAGTTAGGTGAGTATCAGAGGTAGTGTTCTAGAAGTTGCTGGGTTCTCTCTGCTTGTCCATTAGTCTGAGGCTAACACTAGGTAAGTGCCCAAGAGATGAAGGAGGACCTGCCAAAAGCAAGACATGAATTCTGATCAGATATTAAGGTGGTGGGATGATCATGCAGATGAAAGATATTGGCAAAGAATAGCTGGGCTGTTTCTTTTGCTGTGGGGAGAGCTGCCACCAGGACGAAGTGAGCCATTTTGGTGTAAGTCTCCACAACTGTTAAAGGTCCACAACTGTTAAGGCTACAAACGAAGTAGCCTTCGATAGCGAAGTGCAAGGCATTAGTCTCAATAATGAAAGATTGGGTATTGGGGTGGCAGAGAAGGGGTGCTGACGCAAAAGCCCTTTTCAGGGCATCAGAAGCTTGTCATTTTTCTGGAGTCCATTCAAAATGTGCTCCTTTCCATAGGAGTGCCATCAAAGGGGTGGTCAGGACAGAAAAATTGGGAAAGCCTAAGAAGCACTTGAGACCCTTGATGGAGGATAGGGGCTGCCTCTGCATCACCGCTTTCACCTTCCATTGATCCATGGAGTCTAAGAACACCAGGATGTCATCTAGATAAACAATGATGTAAACATCTAGCAAATCATGGAACACCTTATTAATAAACACGGAACACCTCATTAATAAACATTTGAAAAGTGGCTGGAGCATTAGCAAGGCTGAATGGTATGATCAGGTATTTATAAAGCCGGCCCATATATGTAACAGATTATAGACCCCCTACCCCCCATAAGTCTAATTTTGTATGGATAGTAGCCTTATGTAACTGACTGAGTAGTTCTGGAATTAATGGTAGTGGGAAATAATTTTTATGGTGACATGATTCAGTCCCAAATAATCTCTGCAGTCACAGAAAACCATCCTTCTTAGGTACAAAAAACAAGAGGGCCTTGGCCAGGGAGGTGGATGAGCGGGTAAACCCCTTGTGGAAGTACTCAACAAGTTATGTCCAGAGAACATCTGGCTTTGGGGGTGGGGGGGGGTGTAGTCGAGGAATAGATGTGACTAAAGGATACTACCACTCCAGGTACAAGATCAATTGGACAGTCATACTACAAATGGGTAGGTAATGCCTCTGCTTCCCATTCGTCAAAAAATCTTTAAAAATCAGAAAATTCCTACGGAATTTGGGGTACGGCATAAACAATGGCTACCCCTGGCCGGGCCCACTGTGGGGTGTCCTGGCACTACTGTCAACAGTACAGGAGGTGGAAGGACACAGTTCATAGCTTCCAATCTACAGTGGGCTGATGACCATAGCATGCCACGGAGATGCGATGAAATCCAATTGGATCTGTTCCCAAGGCTGTCAGTCTGAAGCACGGGATGGGTCTGGGATAGTACATAACCGGAGGTAAGCAGCGAACCATCAATGGTCTCAACCAACTCAGACAATGGTTTGGCTTGTACAGGGATCCAATATTAGGCAGCGATGGTCTAAACTATATAGGACCCAGATGCTCCACAGTTCACCAAGAACCACTCTGCGCTCAGAGTCTGGGTAGAGTGTCACCCACAAGATCACCACAGAGAATGGTTCAACCCTCAGTCAGGAGAACACAGATTCATGTTCTTCGGGAGCAGCCAATGTTGGACTCCCTAATAATGTTGGCTCCTGACGTTTCCCAACCAGGAGTTAGAGCTAGGCTTACAAGGTCAGTTTCAGACATAATGGCCAGACTTCCCACAGTAGAGGCAGAGGTTGGCCTTTTGCCAATGATACCGCTCTTCTAAGGAAAGTTGTTGTGGCTCAGTGTGATCAACTTTCATTGGCTCAGGTAGCAAGAGTGAGGTAGTGCGGACCGGAGGCAGTCTTAGGGGTGTGGGTACTGACTGGGAGGCTCTTGCTTGCTCCCAACATTTGTCAGCCAATCATTGAACTAGATGCTGAGGTCTATTAGCCCATCCAGGGTAGATGGAAGGGCAACTATGGGCAACTCATTCTTAACTACCCCACTGAGGCCCTGACAGCACAGGACCTGCATCGTTGGGTCATTCATGGCCTTGTCCACAGCCCATTACCAGAACTCGGATACATAGTTGGCAACAGATCTATGACCCTGCTTGAGACTCAGAAAGGTGGCTTCCACAGTACTTCGCCTGTGGGAGTCGTCAAGGGCCCACTCCATTTCCTTAACAAAAGCCTCAAAGTCAAGGAGCACTGGGTCATGTTACTCCATCGAGCAGGTGGCCCAAGCCAGAGCATCCCTGGTCAATAAACTCAAGATGAGGCCCACTCATCATATGTCTGAAGCATATGACCTAAGGTGAAGGCCAAAAAACCAGTCTACACTGGCTGAGGAAACTCAAGTAAGCATGTTGGTCCCACCAAAACCACCCTGGCAGGGGCACCATCTCTTCTGGTGCAGGATTAGGCTGCGGTGTTGCCAAGTTGGCAGTGTGGAAAGGGGCCTGGATCTGGGCTCACAGAGCCACATTCTCCTGTTGGAGGAAGTGGACCTGCTCCTGGAGAGCTTGCACAGCCACAACTAGCTCTTGCAGTGTACATGAAGCCCAAGCTGTGATGGTAGGGTGGCAGGCAGAGTTGAAGACAAACCATGAGTCAGCACTGGGCAAGCAGGTAGTGCACGTGTCAGCAACAGGATCAGGCAGAGGTGTAGTCTAGTTGGAACTAGGGCTGTTCCGAATATTGAAAAAAATATGTTCGGGTCAATCCTCATAACCTCAGAGAATATTCGGGATTTAGAGGTGCAGGAGGCAGGAAGGGGGGCAGTGGGCAGTGTGGCCAGGGAAGAGGGAAGTATGGGCCAGGGTGGGTGGGGTCAGGGAATAGTGAAGCGGGTGCAGGGCAGGAAGCAGCGGAGACCAGAGAAGGGTTGGGGGAAGCCACGCACCTAAAAGCTGCACAGGAGCCAGTGCTCCACTCTGGACTCTGCCTTCCTGTATTTTGAATGAAGTTTCTCCAAGCATGCTTCTAAAGCTCTCTGGGAGCATGCTGGGAAATGTAGTCTAGCTTACTCCCAGGCAGCATGCAGACCAGCACTGATACTCACAAATGTAGGTGGTGCATGCGGACTGGCACTGCTGCAGGTGACATACTTCATTAAAATGGACACTGAATTGACTGAATTTGGTATTCACACTGAGTATTTATTTGAGCCCTAGGCTGTGATCCACAGACCACTTACATTTATGGATTAGTCATTACAATGTCCTGTGCAGTAGGAAAGTATGATTATCCCCATTTAATAGATGGGGAACTGAGGCACAGAGAGATAAAGTGACCTGCCCAAGATTAAACACAGGTCATTAGTGAAAGAGCAAGAAAATAAAACAGGATCTTCCGTGTTCAAGACCAACATTCTAACCACTGGATGATCCTTCTAATAATTTGGAGGCAGGGAGGAGGGGACAGACTGATAGTGCAAACCTGAAGAGTTAGGGGGCATTTATATCAAAGGCATTTCTCTTAACCGCTCATTTTCCATGTTCTTGTATTTCAACAGGTGCTTGTGTTTGAGCATAACAACTTTTGCTTCCTGTCCAGCCCCAGGTTCTCTGGCTCAGCGTAAGCACAATCCTGTGTTTGACATACAGTCAGTTACCTTAGGAACAATTCAGATGACCCAATTTCAGATTTATATCTTCACATTGTCAGAGAGAAGAAAGGGATGCTTATTTAAAGAGAAATATCCCATTATTATTAGCAGAAGCCTCAAACAAAGTTACAAAAACCAATAAAAAGTTACTGTAATTTTATATGATTAATGTTCAAGTGCATAAAACCTGTTGGAGTTCCATATTAGGGATCTCTTTCTATAATTATTTAAGATGGGAAGGCATGAATGTGAGTTAATGTCTGAATTGCATTATGATAGATCACAAGATAACATGATATTATACTCAGTCACTTTATTTTTCTGCATTGTATGAGCAGACACAATTGTCTAGGAGTGGTCACCTCCCTATCCTGTTACACAATCTCACTATTGTTGATGTAGGAGATAGCCTTTTCCTTGTAGCTTCAGCCATCTGAACAAACATCCTGTATCTTTTCACCTCAATGGCCCTGCATCCAGTTTTACTTTTATACTGTAGGGTAGGGGGCTAAAGTGAGAGTATACTGTGCCAAACAAAAAGAGGCTAAAAGTTTATTTTATTAATCTTCCTGTGCAGATTCCCAAGATATTTTTTTTTGTATACTCAGGGATCTGTGTTCACTGCATTTTCCCCATTGCTGCCAAGAACATGGGTCCCTGTGTACTATTTAAGATTAGAACAGTGTTTCTCAGCCTTTTGGATTCAATGGACTGGTTCTGCAACTTTTATAAAATGCGGTGGACCATTTAGAATAGATGTAAGCCACAACTATAGAAGCATTGCTTCTGAAGGTCACATGCACATGTAACAGCACCTCACATATTCCAGGGACTTCTGAATCACAGGTCAAGACTAGTTTCTCATTTTAGCTCCAGGAACAGCAGTTTTAATTCAGCCCATTTGTCTAGTCATTTATACAGAAGCTGGCTACAGGGCTGCGGCAGAGTTTGCAGTGTGGTGGATAGATAAGTTTTGGAATTATAATGCTACTGACCTGGGCCCTAATCCTCATACATCCATATGTAACCTGTGTTCTTTGCTCAGTAATTCTCCACCTTTTTGTGGGCAATACCCACCAAAACATTTAAAGAAAATCCAGGACCTATTTGAATAAATCCAGGAGCCACATGGGCTCTTCAGAGTCACGGGCTGGTGCTGGGAGAACTGAGTTGAGCTACTGCTCAACCCAAGAGCATTAGGTTGTGCAGGGCCAAGAGACACACCAGTCTCATAACATCCTGGAACCCCAGCTGAAACTCACACTCCCTGACTGTCTGGGAGGGCAGAAGTGGGGATGGCTCCACACAGGCTACTCCACAAACACTGGGGAAAGACTGAGAGCAAGATTGCCCAAGCAAGCTTTGGCATGCTGCCTCTGTCCCCATTGAAGCCTCAATTCCATCTGCATCTCTGCTGCAGCCTCAGCCACCACTGGTTCCCCTATTCCACTCCTTCCTCTGGAACTCACCTAAGATTTTCCTGGTCCCCATGAGTGTGGGGTTGAGAATGACTGTTCTAACTTACTTGTAGAAAGTAAGGTAGATAGCAGAAAAGAGTTCCTCACCTTGTGAGGAAGGGCCTTCAGTTTGAAGAGTAGGGATGTAGATAGGAAATACAGTCAGTGGGGTGAGATTGACATACATAATCTCCTGTACTCCAGTTAAAGGACCTTTCCCCAAGGCTAAAGTGAACACCAGTGCACTCCTGCATTTTAAGGGCCAGCACTATTACACACCTGTTGGTTATGAAGAGGCAGACAGGATGAATTTGGAGGTGGGGGGTGGTGGTAAGCCTTCCCCACCCCCCAGTGAAATTCCATCTATTGTACTGCATCCCTTTTCAAGTTGAAGTTTAAAACATATCTCTTTTCTGTCTTGCTTAGCCACCTAATTCCTCTCTTTCTCTGCTACTGGATAGCTCTCCAGTTGTATTATTTAATTTGGTCATGTGTTCTCAGACACAGTTTGTGTGAAGCAGGCTATACAACATAATGTTGCACTGCATGTCATGCATTCACTCTTCTGTACTCAATAGAGCTAATGCATAATACATCACAAGACAGCATGCAGCCTTTTGGAGAGTAAACATTAACAAATCTCAGCTGACTAAGAAAATCTAGCTTTCCACAATGTGAGTGATGGATGTTAGACAAACCAGTAACTGCAAAAGTATATTGCTTTCACTTAGACCGGTCTTCTCAGGACACATAGTCAGGCCTAATAGTACTACAAATATGCATAGAAAAAGACAGGACAAGCTGTTTTAGTCACCATACTTACATACCTTTCCTTGGAGGCAAAATGGAGTTGCAGCCAAAATCAGTAATCTTCACCACCATGCGGCTGTCTACTACACAGTTTGTGGATTTGAGGCGCCCATGAACTTCAGTTTTGCTTGAGTGCAGGTAGGACATTCCCTGCAATTGGCAGAGAGAGAGAGACTTGTTAGCATGATCCTCTAGTTGTTTAAAGTAAATTTCAATTTATGTAAAAAAAATTAGAGAGACTTGCACAGGCACCAAGGGCTAGAGGATCATACTATGTGTGATTTGATTTCAACCACAATCAGCAATAATGTGAAGGTTTTACATAAAAACTATCTAGCATGTATATAGTCATCAGCAGTATGGAATTTGAGGATCTCACAATTAGGACTGTGCAAGGGGTCAAGTATTTGTATTTTGGGTTTAGTATTGTGTTTATTTGTATTTGTATCTTTGCCTGTGTTCACTGCATTTTCTTCATTGCCGCCAATGTGGAAAACACAGTGAACATGGGTCCATGTATATTGGTTATTTTGACAAAGTACAGCAAGGCTTTGCAGTTTTACAGGTGTATAAGGAAAGAAAAATGCAGTTAAAACTGCTGCTAAATCTACTACCAATGTAAAAGAGGGGGTGCTAGATTGGGAGAGAGTAAAGAATATCACTGGTTTGGTGGCAAGGCTGTTATAAATTGTGCCCCTTCACTATCAACAGTCACGAGTCATCTATGTTGAAGCAACTGTTCTGGTGCCATTTTTAGTGAGGGTTAGAGATCTGTATGAATATGTAACTAATCTAAAAAGTGTTGCCATCAAAGTAACTACGGTTTTAAAATTTACTTTTGGAAATATGGTTACCTTGTATTTTCTTTGTAGACATCCATCCACTAGAGGTCACCATTATCATAAACACGCAAGCAGCTCTGATTATGCCAGCAGACGGCAGGCATAGGTTCAATGCTGAGATAAATGAGTGATGTTCTATATGCTCTCTCTTATGCAGGAAGTCACGCTTGATTACTATAATGGTGCTTTCTGACCTTAAAAATCCTATAAACACTTAGGGTGGCCAGATATACAAATTTTAGAGGACACATGAGAAATACAGGTTGCAGGTGCAGCTCTGCAACCTGTATTTCTTATGTGTCCTCTAAAATTTGCATGTCTGGCCACCCTACATACACTAGTCAAAACATTATATCTGCCAACTGCCATACATAGGCTAAATTCCAAGGTTGGTTTTCTTGCTCGTACAACATGTAAATGATCTCAAATCAGATAGATTCCCCTGAACTCTTACAAATTAACAGGCATGTAATTTGCACCCCTTTATTCATCAACTCTGAATCTGACCCCTTGTTTAAAGAGATGAACATGGTACAACTTGCATGTCAACATGCAGAAGAAAGAGGTGTAGCAGAAAAAGCAATTATAGGTAGGTTAAATTAAAGTAGGGTAGGGTACTTTAACTTGCATCTATTTTAAACTGTCGTCTTGTTTTTCTTGTTTCTTGAAGCCTTCCTTGGCTTCTTAGCTTGCAAAGAAGTAATCTGTATGTTGAAGAGGCCAGTAAGTAATACAAATGATGTCATATGCGTGTACACAAATGTCATCCTCTGGGATGAAAGATGGTATCTGAATGTTAATCTGGGTTAAACAGATCATATGATTATGATGGCAGGGTGATGCATGCTGCTAGATCTCTGTTCTAAAGAGAGTTGGCCCTTGACAGTACCAGAATGGGAGATCTGACAAGACTGATAATGAAGGGTTAGGAAAACTTGTTTGTAAGATTTTAAAATGGAGGAAGTAGAATCCGCAACTGTTATTTAAAAGGATACTTAATGTTGAATGAAATAGTCATTAACAGTGGTAACAAACTCTGGTAACTTGGATTAAGTGACTATAAACAGAGTGAGATTTTAAGTAGCTCCTTGAAACAGAGAAATTAGTGTAACCCAGGGTTTTGTTTGGTCAGGGTGAGTAACATTCATTGGAAAGAGAAGCAATGCACCCTGCAGCATCTGCATACATGTAACAGATGCATGATATGAGGTATCTGGGGAGCGATTTGCAGCCACTGGACGCTAGGAGGTCAGTTCCTCTGGACAGCAATGCCCCCCGACCATAACAGACATAGACCCTGGGGATCGGTTCAAGTGTGGTCACCATACCCTAGAACAGTATTGGAAGGACACTGACTACATTGGTGACCAAAGGAAACAAGCTGGGCAGGGAAGAGGTTTGTAAACTCTAGTTCTGGGATCGCTTTCCATTGAAGGTGTGCTGTGGTGGTTTTATTGTAGTGCTGGCATACAAATTGTGACACTTTTACTTGGTGCTAGTTTACACGTAGAACACGTAGAAAGTTTCTCTGATCCAGCTTCCTGCTGAAATCATACTTCACTGAATCAGAAGGTGGTTTCTGGGGTTCCCAGAAGAGAACATCAGAGAGCTGCAGTTAACATGGTACAGCCCGACAAGTCTTTTGAATTTAGCTCTCGTTGAAATCACTTTGCTGGATCAGGAGGGGGCTTCCAGAAGGGGATGCTGGAGAGTTGCAGTCAGCGTGGGCCTTCTTGGTTAGGTCGAGACTGAAGACTCAGGGGCGCACCATAAGGCTCCATGAGAAAACGTTGGCGATATTAGTAGCACTAACCATTGGAACCCACCCCCCTAGACCAGTGTAGAGTCCAAAGAAGGAAGAGATGCGCCCAAGCTCTGTGTGAACTGAATGTTCCAATGAACTGTGAGTGAGGTGCAGGGATTTGGGAACACAAGACTGTGACTGTGCAACTGAACTCTCATTTTGTGGGTGGAACTGCAAGTATGGGGTATTTGGCTGGTGCCTGACACCTCTGTTTATATAATAATACCTGTTTTAATAATACCTTGTTTACTTATGCTCTTTAATAAAGCTCCTTTGTCCGCATCCTAACCTGCGTGCTTGCCAGTGGGGAAGGTAATGGCCTGCCAGGTTGCTCAGTGGAAATTTAGTGTCCCAGGTTTCTGGGTGGGGGCTCAAGCCAGTGTGTTAGGTGTGCAAAAACCCACAGAAAGATAACCCGGCCCTTTGTGCCACCGACATCATTAGCACAAGGGTTACCTTAGTTAATTACATAAACTAGGACTGAGCTGATATGCAGAAGTGAGAGGAATGGCCAAATTAATGGCAGGAATGGGAAGAGATTATGGAGATACTAGGGAAAGAGAATGAGTAGATTATCTAATTCCATTTGCAGAGTTCTTCAGTCCCATGCTGCTGTGTAAATATTCCACTTTGATTTAAAACAAGACTGTTGCCGCCATCCCCAAACCCACAAATGCTTAACGCCAGCACTGATTTCTGTGCAGCGTGAATTTCTGCCCACTCTAAATGACCTCACTTCCTGAAATGGCTACCCCTAGTGCGTAAGTTTAAAAAAACACAATACTACCTATAGTGTACATTTCTAAATACAGCTTCTCTTCTGATGAGTTTGGCTTTGTTTTTGCACTAGACTGCCATTTTGATAAAACACCAGAATTTAAGCAAATTGCCAGATGTCTCATGATATAAAATCAGTGGTAGAAGTAGGGAGAGAACCCAAGATTTTAGGTACCCTGCTCTAGCCACTAGAACACATTAGCCATGATCCACAAACCACCACTTATACTGGAGTAGTCCCATTAAAGCCCCCCACAGTGGTTTGTGAATTGTGTTCTTTGTCTCCGATTATCCTAAGCAATATCATTTAGGCATATTACCTGTAGGAACCTAGAATATCACAATGATTGTGTGAGGGTAGGTTTATTCTCTATTAGCTCTTGATGTCACCCATCAGCTTACCTTGGCAATATCATACATCACAGAAATCTTAAATTCCCAGTCCATGAAGGTGCCATCTGGGTAGGAGATCTTGTCATTTAAGACATCCTGGGAGGAAAAGAAGAAGACAAGGCACTAATTGCTATAGCTCTAATCTCTAAAGCAAGGAAACCACAGATGCAGGTATCCCTTCTTAATATTAACACCACTCTATATGGACTAGCTTCTGAAAAGGGGCACTGTAGCAGGCTAAGATGGCCCTGGAGGTGCTCACCTACCCTGCTCCAGGCTAATTTGTCCCAGCTGAAGGGAACCGTAGTTTGCAAAGGGGGAGCTGGTTGTGGTAGCTGCAGCTGAAGTATGTCAGGCTATAAAAAAACCTCAGGGCTCAGCTGAGGAGAGCACTCAGAGCAGACCGTCAGGGAAGCCTGGAGAATGGGTTTACGAAAAAAGAGAGGTTCCTCCAGCCAGAGTAGAGGCTTGGGAAGAGAGACCTAAGGGAAAGGCCTGTTTTGATAAGGCTTGGGAGAAAAACCCATTTTATATCATGTTGGACTGTGCACCCACAATAACTGAGCTGGATCTTTGTTAGGGGAGCCAGACACACATACCCATCAGTTTTATTTAAGTAGTATATAAAGCAGGAGACAGAGAATAGAATATAAACACAGTTTCACATAAATACAGAGAAGAGAGAAGTCACATATGGGTGCTGTGGTTTCCAGCAGCAAAACAAGCCTATATGACTGCCCATGTGAATTTGTCCAAAAAACCATGAAAGACTTTGTCATTTATGCTGCATGCCTTGCTGCTGTAGGCCTGACCTAAAACCTGTCAAGGTAATTGGAGTCTTTCCATAGACTTCAGTAGACTCTGAATCAGGCTGTTAAATTATTAGGCCAGATCCTCAGACAATTTAAGTCCATGAAGCTATCTCAGATGTTACTTGCTGAGGATATGACTCCACCATCACTTGCTGGCCAGCACTTAGGTGATATTGCTGACTTCCCTCCTTCTCCTCTTCCCATCTCCTGCCCCAGGACATCATTAATTATTATTATTATAAACATTTGTATAGCACCAGCCGTGTACCTGGTGCTTTACAGAACAAAGATAAAGACGTGGTTCCTGCCTACGGCTTACAATCTAAAAAGACAAGGAGGGGTGACAAGGAGAGGGGACAAAGGGAAGACAAGGGAGAAGCAAACAAACATGCAAGTGGCTGCGAAGTCTCAGGTGCGCATGCTTGGCTTGGTTAAAGTTAGGCAGGAGTCTGCAGAGGAGGGCAGACCATAAGTATTAGGGGAAAAACAACTAGCAGGCATTGGGAAAGGCGGCAAAGAAGAAGTGGGTCTTGAGGAGGGATTTGAAGGTGCGGAGGGAGGAAGCAAGGCGGATGTGGGTAGGGAGGGAGTTCCAGGCATCGGGGGCAGTGAGGGAGAAGGGACGAAGGTGGTTAGGGGAGCATAGGAGACGGGGGAGATTGAGGCAGGGGACAGAGGAGGAGCGGAGGGCGCATGCAGGAGTGCGTAAGGAGATTAGGGCTGAGAGATAGGGGGGAGCTTGACTGCGAAGTGCTTTATAGGTGAATACCAGGAGTTTAAACTGGATGCGTTCGGGAAGGGGGAGCCAGTGGAGAGAGGAAAGGAGAGGCTGCATGTGGTCAAAGCGGCAGGCTGAGTGGATGACCTTGGCAGTGGAGTTTTGGATGGCAATAAGGGGGGACAGGTGAGAGCGAGGGAGGCCAGCGAGGAGAAGGTTGCAGTAGTCGAGGCGAGAAATGACCATGACATAAACAAGGGGCAGATCTGAGCGATGTTATGGAAGGTGAAGCAGCAGGACTTGGCAACAGAGTCAATGTAAGGCTTAAAGGAAAGATGACTGTCAAAGACTGCCCTTCACCGCCCAAGCTACGGGTTTGGGGAACAGGATGGATGGTGGCTCCATCGATGCGGATGGACAGGGAAGCAGGAGAGGAAGAGGAGGAAGGAAAAATAAGGAATTCAGTCTTAACCACATTGAGCTGGCGTTGGGACATCCAGGCGGAGATGTCAGCGAGACAGTTGACGAGGCATGAGTAGACAGAAGGGGAGAGAGAAGGGGTAGAGAGGTAGAGCTGGGTGTCATCAGTGTAGAGATGATACTGGAAGCCGTGGGAGGCAATGAGTTTGCCAAGGGAAAGGGTGTAGCTAGAGAAGAATAGAGGGCCAAGGACAGAGCCTTGGGAGAACCCCAACTGAAAGGGGGAGGGAGGAGGAGCTGGAATTGGGAAGAGATACATTAAAGGAGCAGTCACAGAGGTAGGAGAACCAGTCAAGGACAGAGCCGCAGAAGCCCAAGGAGCGAAACAAGTCCAGTAGGAGTGAGTGGTCGACAGTGTCAAAGGCAGCAGAGAGGTCAAGGAGGACAAGAATGGAGTAAAGTCAGCACTTCCCTTTAAAAACTGATAAGGGAGCCTGCAAAATGAGTTACCCTCAGTGATCCTCTCTCACAATACTCAATCACACCGAAGATCACAGTGTCCATCTTCACCGTTCCATAGAACTTGGTCAGGTTGTAATAGTCAATCTGGAGGAGCTAGAGCAAAAATAATGTATCTGTTAAAAACAAGACCAATTGTCCGGGTCAGAGCACAGGTAAAGGGTGCTGATGTGAAGAGATTTATTTCCAGAACCCAATGTGTTACACAGATACATGGATATTCTGTGCCAGACTGGGGCTGGGAAGTGACTCTTTTAGGTTAAGGCCACACAAGACGTTAACCCACATTGGACAACCTTACCCACATTGGCCCACGATGCAGTTGACCATCAGGCTGGCAGCCACCAGATGTTTGCCCACTTCCAGGTGCAGTGGGCAGCTGCTACACAACGCGTCCACTGGAGAAGTCTCGTGACGCATCGCAGGCTACTGTTACCCCACCCAGGCTAATGTGAAGTAACAAGCTGCCTCCCATCAGGCCAGTCCCATGTAGCCCTGCTCCGTGGTGAGGTCCACCGGTACCATAGAGCCACAGGTACAGTTTGCAATTCCTGTGTATCTACATCATGGGAGGTGGGGGGGGGGTAGTGGGCAGGCTGGGGTGGTGGTGGTGGGGGCAGGTGCCTGCCCATGTGAATGGCTCTCGGTCCACCCTGGAGCATGGCAGGACTTGTGACAGCAGCCCACCTGCCTGGTTTCCCCCATAGTGGAGAAGATCATTTGACCTGCTCTCCCCACCGGCCCAAAGTGTGGCAGTTATATTTGCCCTGGCTGGGGTGGGTGGAGGATCTGGTCGGCCCTGTCTCATGTGACTTTACCCATAAAGGCTTCTGGACTAGGAGACCACGGTGAAAGGCAAGCTGTTGCTGAGCAATGTAGATTAATTTCATAGTGTTCTAGAATGCTCCCATTATTATTTCTGCAATGGGATCTGGCAAACTTACACCAAGGACCCTCACCTGCTCCAGAGACTACTGTAGCTGCTCCTTATTCGTTTTATCTACTGTAACCTTGAGCCTCTCACTTCTGTTCAACACTCCGTTGTCAAGGTCATCCACATTGCTAGCCTCTTTGATCATGTTCAAACCCTCCTCTGCTCCCTCTCCCTATTCGGATCCAGTTTAAACTCTGTCCTCACTTTCAAGGATTTTCATGCACTTGTTTCCTCTCTTTCTGTCCCCATTTTCTGCTATGTTCCCACCTGAGAATTTAGCTCTTCCTCTGCCATGATCCTCACTAGCTCCAGTGTGTCCTGCTCCCTAAGTCATCTCTACCCCTTCTCCCATGTTGTCCTCTGTGCCTGGAACTCCTTCCCTGAATTACATACACTCTGCTCCCTCCCAACCTTTAAATCCCTCCTATAAAAACCTACCTCTCCAGACTCTCTCTAGTTCCTCACTCCCATAGATTGCTCACTGATGCTTCACCTTAAATTGTCTTACCCTTCAGGCAGTGGTGTAGCTATTAGGGCCTGCTGGAGCCTGGAGCTGGCCCAGAGGACCGTTATAGTCTGCCCCCCGCCGGCAGGATTGGGGTCCAGTGAGGAGTGGGCACCCAGCACGCTGGGGCCAGGCACAGGCACACTCAGTGTGGCAGCAGCACCTACGTGGTAGTGGTGGAAAACTGCCTGCCTGCTGTAACAATGTGGCAGGCATGCCTCCCCTTGCTGCTTGCACAAGTCTGCCTGGGCTGGCTGTTGAGACCAGCTCCTCTCTCCTGCTGCGACCTGAGCCTGGCCTTCAGCTTGGTGTTAGTGGCGCCGCTGGCAGCAGCTTGGAGAAAAGGGACTCCCTTCGCTCCAGAGACTCCTCGCTCGTGGTGACTGTCAGGAGGACTCAGGCCATTTTTAGACGAGCGGGCCAATCTAGCAGATTTAAAAATCCGCTTTTAGAAACCTCACGCAGGTGGCATTTAGATGCGCCTCCCTGCACCCAGCCGCCCATTGGAAACAGCAGCACTGGACAACTTGCACACATTCTTTTTAAAACCGGATTTGTCAAACTTTGATAACTTTCTTTTACTTTACTTTAATCAAGACTTATAACCCGCCCCCTCCTGCCCAATGGCAGCTTGTGGCAGCGTGCAGCAAAAGATAAAAACATAATACAAAAATACAATAAAAACTATTAAAACTATTAAAAATGCAACGGACAGGCTCAAATAACCCAAACAAAAAAAACAAAATGGGGGGGGCGGGAAACGACACCTACTACCTGTCTCCCTCACCGAATGCCTGGCAAAACAGCCAGGTCTTATATTGTCTGCAGAAGGAGGGACGATCCGGAGAGAGGCGTACTTCTACCGGGAGGGAGTTCCACAGCTGAGGTGCAGCCACCAAGAATGCCCTCTCAAAGGTCACGCCCCAGGACACACTTGGATCTTCCAGGAAGGTGCCCCTGGCAGACCGCAGGGGCCAATCCAGGACCCGAAGAGTGAGGCGATCCCGTAGGTATTTAGGGCCCAGGCCCTATAGGGCGTTAAAGGTAATAACCAACACCTTGAATCTGACTCAGAAGACTATAGGCAGCCAGCGCAGCTGCCTGCCTATAGTGTTATGTGCTCACGGCAGCCCGTTCCCATCAGGAGTCGGGCCACCACGTTCTGCACCAGCTGCAGTCTGGGTCATCATCACCAAGCATAACCCCACATAGAGTGTGTTGCAGTAGTCCAATCTCAAAGTGATGAACACATGGATGATGATGGCCTTGTCGGAGTCTGAGATACAGGGCCAAAGGCAGCGAACCAGATCAAAACACACTCCTTGCCACAGCCACCACCTGGGCATCCAGGTGGAGCTGTGAATTGAGGAGCACACCCAGACTTTGTACCTGAGAGACCAAGAAGGAGTGCACCCCATCAGTGATGGGGGCCTCCACTCCTTTGCCCCTTCCCACCAACATCACCTCCGTCTTATAGGGATTCAGCTTCAGACAACTTGCCCTCATCAAATCCCCCACCGCAGCCAGGCACTGAGTAAACACTGAGACTGCGGGGCCTGGGTCAGATGAAAATGAGAGGTAGAGCTGGGTGTCATCAGTGTACTGATGTCACACAACTTCAAATTCTCTCACGATCTCACCCAAAGCCTGCATATACATGTTGAACAGGAAAGGGAACAGAATGGATCCCTGTGGCACTCCACATGTGAGATCCTGGGGGAGAAGATGTAAAATCCCCTAGTACCACATGCTGAGTTCTACTGTCCAGGAAAGAGCGGAACCATTCAAGAACAGTTCTGCCCACCCCAGCACAGTCCCGCAGGCGGGTCACCAACATCTCATGATCAACTGTGTCAAAAGCTGCTGACAGATCTAACAAAATCAGCAGGGTGGACAGACCTCGGTCCAACTCCCGTCGGTGACCATCAACCAAGGCCACAAGCATAGCCTCAGTGTCATAGTCCGGACAAAAGCGAGGGTTCAAGGAAGCTGATGCGGTCCAGATGCCCCTGGAGCTGTTGGGTCACCACCTGTTCAATAACCTTCCCTAAAAAAGGAAGGTTAGAGGCTGGCAAGGGAGTCGACATCAAGAGATGGCTTCTTGAGCAATGGGTGCACCACAGCCCCTTTCAGGAACCCCACTACCCTGCCCTCCACAAGAGCCCATAGTTTGGGCTTTGTCTTCGATACTCACCTTTCCTTTAAACCTTACATCAACTCTGTTGCCAAGTCCTGTCGCTTCGCCCTCCACAACATTGCTCTGATTCGCCCCTTTCCCTCTGTCTCCTCAGCCAAAATCCTCATTCACGCCAAGGTCATCTCTCACCTTGACTACTGCAACCTCCTCCTTACTGACCTCCCCCACTCTCACCTGTACCCCCTTATCTCCATCCAAAACTCAGCTGCTAAGGTCATCCACTCAGCCCGTTGCTTCAACCACGTGCAGCCTCTCCTCTCCTCGCTTCACTGGCTCCCCCTTCTCCAACGCATCCTTCACAAACTCCTGGTATTCACTTACAAATCCCTTCACAACCTG
>QEPC01000841.1:5854718-5887532 GCA_003113815.1 Sphenodon punctatus
TTATTCACTATTCCCTTGCGAATAATTCCTAACATTCTATTTGCTTTTTTGACCGCTGCGGCACACTGGGCTGAGGATTTTAGTGTATTATCCACAATCAGTCCCAGATCCTTTTCCTGAGTGGTAACTCCTAGCTTAGTACCCAGCATTGTGTACTCATAATTTGGATTATTTTTCCCCAATGTGCATCACTTTGCACTTGTCCACATTAAATCTCATCTGCCATTTAGATGCCCAGGCACCTAGTCTTGTACGATCCTGCTGCAGCGCCTCACGGTCTGCTCGTGTTCTGACTACTCTGAATAACTTGGTATCATCTGCAAATTTGATCAGCTCACTCTCTTAACACCCTTTTCCAGATCATTAATGAATACATTGAAAAGAACTAGTCCCAGTACAGATCCTTGGGGCACACCACTTTTTACATCCCTCCATTGTGAAAACTGGCCATTTAGTCCCACTCTTTGCTTCCTATCCTTTGCTTCCTATCCATGTTCTCTATCCTAGGAGTTTTGGGAAACAGGTTATATTGTAGAAATAAACTACGTCCACTAATTGAGTTTATCCTTATCAGCTAATAAAGTAATTTAGCAGTGTTATCTTTACAAGATTTATCATACTGATGGGAACTGGCTGTACTGAAAAAAACTAATGAGCAGATATTGCAAACCCCACACACTCATAATTGGACCTCACTCAGACAGATAATTCTGTTGAAATCTGTGGAACTTCTCTCATGAATAATAGCCAACTCTTGATCATTAACCTGCTCAATGTCACACCTTTGTTCAGTCTGGTTCTGTATCCTGTCATCTGCTATTCCAGAACAAGCAATTGGCTCACTGAGTCCAGTATTCAGTATGTGGCAAAGTAAAAAGCCTTGTAGAAAAACAAAATCCCCAGCCTATTCCTAATTCACTTAGCTAGCTTTTCCAAGGAATTACGGTGGAATTGCTTTTCAGCCTCTGACAAGAATCAGCTGCCTTTCTCAAAAGCTTCTCAGCATCAGAGAAGGGCAGGGGAGCAAAGTAAAGATGCTGTGGTCAGCGTACCTTCTTGTCATATTTGCCTTGGCGCAGTCGCTGGATTGTGTCACGCCTCTTGTCTTCATCAATCTGGGGAACAAAGAAGGCTCATTAGCTTGCAGTTATAACATACCCTACCCTGGCAGGTACCAGACTGCAGAGAGAAAAGTCATACCCATGTGTG
Organism: Sphenodon punctatus; assembly: GCA_003113815.1. NCBI lineage: Eukaryota > Metazoa > Chordata > Lepidosauria > Sphenodontia > Sphenodontidae > Sphenodon > Sphenodon punctatus. Next base: position 5,855,928 of record QEPC01000841.1, read on the forward strand.
CCATTCTCTATTATGAGCATCTCTCTCAAACATGTTCTGCCATATACCCCACAGGGATGTGCTCTCCATTCTTACATTTCCCACATACAGTGCTACTGTCCTAATCTCTCTGCATTTTAGACAGACCAAAGCTAAGCGCCTTGCTGAAAAACTATGCCATTTGTGACACTGATTGTATGGGAGCCCAGTGGAAGAGACAGAAAACCAATGTGGTGTTTGATTTAGCTGGGGGCAAGTTAGGGGTGCTGCTGGTATACCGGGCCCCTTACTGTCTGGCAGCATCCCTTGCCGCTCTAGCAGAGCTGGCTTCAGAAGTAGCGCTGGGCTCCTCCAGGATTTTGGTCCTGGGGGACTTCAACGTCCATGCTGATGCTGGTCTTGTAGGAGCAGAATGAGAATTCATGACCGCCATGACAACCATGGATTTATCCCAAATGGTCAACTGCCCGACCCATGTGGGGGGGCATACCCTCGACCTGATCTTTAGCTCTGGTCTTGAGGCGGGTGGTCCGGTAGTGGGGGAGGTTAGGGCTTTGCCCGTGTCATGGACAGACCATTATTTCCTCCAGGCCAGTCTCTCAGCACGCCAACTCCAGAAGGGGATGGGACCAGTTAGATTGGTCCACCCTCGGAGGGTGATGGAACCCCAGCGGTTCCAAGAGGTCCTGCGAGAATTAACCTTGGACCCGGATGGCCACTCGATCAATGAGCTAGTCCAGCATTGGAACAGCTTGCTGGGGGAGGCCATTGACAGGGTGGCTCCAAGACGCCCCCTGCCTCTGTCTCATCACTGCAGGGCCCCTTGGTTTACTGAGGGGCTGTAGTGTATGAAACAAGTAGGCAGGAGGCTAGAGTGATGCTGGCGTCAGACTCGATCTGACTCCAACCGACTTCTCCATAGGGCCCATTTGCGGTCCTATGTTGAGGCTGTGAGGACAGCAAAGAAGGAGTTCTTTGCTGCCCTCATAGTGTCTGCAAAGTCACGCCCGGCAGAGCTGTTTTGGGTGGTGCGGGGGCTGGTCAGTCTGGCCTCCCTCCACCTGGATGGGGATTTGTCCCAGGCCTGCTCTGAGGAATTTGTCACCTACTTCGCAGACAAGATCGCTCGGATTCAGAGCTATTTTGACGCTGGGTTGGGGGCTGTAGGTGGAGAGCGTGAGGTGACAGAGGCCCCGTCTGGTCCAACTTTGTGGGGGGAGTTTCAGGAAGTGACGCCAGCTGATTCGGTGGATGTCCTGGGGTCTGTGAGAGCCACCAGTTGTGAACTTGATCCTTGCCCGTCCTGGTTGGCGAAAGCCTCCAGGGAGATGTTGGGGACGGTGCTGGTGAGAGTGGTTAACGTATCCCTACGGCAGGGGAGGCTGTCGCCTAGCCTCAAGGAGGCTGTGGTACGCCCCCTGCTAAAGAAACCATCATTGGATGTGGACGCACTCACCAGCTTCTGACCTGTCTCTAACCTTCCCTTTTTAGGGAAGGTTATTGACTGGGCGGTGGCGATCCAGCTCCAGGTGCATCTAGATAGCATCGGTTTCCTGGACCCTTTTCAATCGGAGTTCCGTCCCGGCTATGGCACTGAGATAGCATTGGTGGCCTTGGTCGACGATCTCCACCGGGAGATGGATGNTGCACATGTGCAAAATGGCCACCTGACCATTCTGCGCATGTGTGCCCTTTTACGAAATGATGCCTACAGCATCAGTGCCATTTTGGAAAAGGACTGTGCGTGCACAGAACAGCCCTGGTGGCCATTTTGCACATGTGCAGTGATTTATTATTTTATTTTAAAATTAATTTTAAAAACAAAAAATGAATGGGTTTTCTACGAAAACCCCCATAAACTAATTGTTTTTGTTAAATGGAAACAAAAATGAAAACAAAGGGGTGCCTTCTGCACACCCTTAACAGCTATGCACATACTTGATAAACCTTGTGACATGAGTGTGACCTTTCCCTTCCCTCACAGATGTTGGAATGATTCTGAATGTTCTCTTTCCTTCATCTCAGTTGGAATGATTCTGAACACTCTGACATCATAGCACCTTAACTCGTCACTAAAATGAGTTCACTCGCAGACAGGCAGATTTTTTTAGCCTATGAAGTATATACGATATTTCTTCCACCCACACAGGACAATTGCTTACTGTTTTGCCAGCACTAATACTATTTGATGGGGAAAATCTAGATTCACCTGAGTATCAGCACCTTCCTACCTTCAGACTGACATGACTCATCTCATTGGTCTCCACAGGCAAGATCTTCTCTGGTGCAATGTGTGACCATTTCTTCTGCTGGATTTCATAATCTTTCCTGTACTTCCTGTCAAAAAGATAGGCCTCGTCAGAACATCCCATCAGACAGCTGGACCTTGGATTGCTCTGGCAAGTGGACTGTGAGTGAAAATCTGTATAACCTATTGGATACGTGGTGACTTGATCACAGCATACGATCTGTGCACAGCATACAGTCTGCACACTGGTAAGAGACTTCCGATAGTAGTCCACGTTTTAACATACAAAGGTGTAATGTGATCCAGTGGATAAAAAGTGAAGCAAGACAAATTTGGATCAGAAATAAGGCACAAATACTTACCTGTGATGGAAATTAGCCTAATGACCTAGTTCTAAAATCTGCAGCAATGGATGTGTGGCTTTAAAGACAGATTTTTTTTATTTAATTCAAGTTTATGCATGTCACCTCACGCCATATAACAGTACAAACATTGCAATAAACACATATATCAAAATAAATAAATAAATAACATAAAAACGTAAAATAACATTGTCAGTTCTCATCTACTACATAGTGATGCCTCAAATCTTCAGTCTTTGATGCAAAGGCTGCTAATCTGAAAATAAAAGATTCTTCTTCCTGTTGTAAAATCCAAAGTGTTTTCTCCCATTTCGAAAAAGCCTCAATATTGAGGGGAAGGGGGAGCAAATAATGCAACCTAATTTCATTATAAATTGGGAATTCTAGCAAATAATGTACTGTGTCTTCAATAACCGTACAGCAAAGGCAAGGACAAAATGTACATTCCTGAGGTGTCCTTTTTCTACACCCTTCCACAATAGCAGTTGGCATCTGTTCAAAGCGCAGCCTGGTCAAAGCTTTGCACAAATCAGCCTTTACATTTAGATACAGATATTTCTCCATTCCCCTTTGCTGCTTTACATGAATATAAAAAGGTGCTAAACGAGAAGAGCGAATAAGGGCTAAATCTATTTGGTGGTTCTCTATATCGCAAATTCTTTCCAATAACTGTTTCTTACCTTTGTGCAAGAAAAAACAATTAAACTCTGTATAATAATAATTGAACCCTGTAAATCTAAGGATTCCCATGACGAACTCCAACCATGGTGATTTATTAGGCAAAGGAGAATTCATATCCTCTAATAAGGCCATCTTCGGGGCAATAGGGTCAAGAGTCTGAACCAAACGTTCATAGTTCTGATATATATTCTGGTTATCAGAGACTCACTACCTGTTTCTTGGTGGGGAAAAAGTGCTGGAAATGTGGGAGGCAAACATAATAATGATCTTAAAAACTTATTCTGTATGATCTCCATTTCATCCTTAGCTGCAAAGTCCCACATTTCGTTTCCATAAAGTAGCTGGGAATTCACAGGATTTATTTATTTATTTGGCATGAGACTGGAACAACTAAGGGAAATGTGGGTGACAGAATCATTTGAAAATTGCATCTACTTTCTTACATGAATATTAGCCTAATTAATTTCCCTGCTAAGATTTATGGGAAGCATCTGTTAGGGCATGTGCAATTTTGGATTAATGAAAATTGTATTTTAGGAAAGGAACAGGCAGGTTTCCGTTCTGGTTACTCCTGTATAGACCAATGTTACACCTGTAACCATTTAATCTCTAAATGTTTAAAAAAGAAACGGCAGATTTATGCGGCATTTATGGATTTAAAGGGTGCATTCGACACCATTGAGAGAATTATTCTCTGGGAAGAACTTAGTAAGATAGGAATTGAGACCTTGCTGCTAAGGTTATTGAAGGAATATTATATAAATACAAATGCCAAAGTTAGATTTGGTATACATGGAGAATTATTGGACCCGTTTTATCTAAACAGAGGGGTTAGACAAGGTTGCCTCCTGGCCCCAATATTGTTAAATCTTTTCATGAATGATTTGAAATATCAATTTGAAAAGGAACATTTTATGCTCCTAACCATTTAGGGAACACAATCCCCTGTTTGCTTTTTGAAGATGACATAGTGCTCTTATCTTATTCTTATTCTAAACTCCTTTAACTAATACTATAAAAGTAATAAGATAGAAATAAATGTCCCCAAATCTAAAATCCTGATTTTTGGAGCTAAAAAGGGCAGCAGATGGTATATCAAGAAACAACCTGTGGAGGTGGTAAACAGTTTTTGCTATCTTGGTTTGCATTTCACTATGTCCTTAAATTGGGAATTCCATGCAAAGAAACTAGCACTGAAAGCAGCCCAGGCAACTAGTGGGATTTTATCTTTTTATAATAAATTCAACAGGAGACCATGTACCGAGGCATTGAGGGTTGGGAAAATTAAGCTATAAGCGACTCTTTTATATGGTGCAGATATATGGGGCTTAGAGGGGAAACCTTTGAGGATAATTGAGAAGGCGCAAAGTGCGTTTATGAGGCAGCTGCTTACAGTTCAGAGTGGTACTCCCATGGCATTAGTACGGGTAGAAACAGGGTCTATCAATATAATGACACTGGCTCAGTTATGTTCCATCCATTATTGATTAAAACTTCAAGCCTATTTGCCACTTAGACTGCCAAAACAATTATTGAAATGTGGAAATCACATGGACCCATGTCGGGATGGTTGGCAAGGGTCCAATAGGCATTGTCATTTTCAGGGTTTTGAGATATTTTGTTATATGCTGATAAGTTACCTCTTCCCAGAGAAAGATTGGATACTGAGTGATCACCATCTGCTTGATATGGTGATGCAGGAGGATATGAGCGCAGCATCAAGAGTTAAACATGCCCCACTTTTTAAGTTTATTGAGACAGATTTAAGCTGGCTGGGTATCTGTCAAAAAGTTTCCAATAGTTCACAAAGAACTATTGGAAAGACATTCTAACACTGATAAAATGGGTGTTACATTTTATTATATATGTTGTGCACCCATAGAGCACACCTGCAGCCCTGCAACATGTATAATTAAATGTAACACCCATTTTATCAGTGTTAGCATGTCTGTGTGAAAAAGGGGAAAGAGGAACTGTTCACTAAGATTTGCTTTAACCAACTGGATACAGCAGTTCAGAGGGGTAAATGGGCAGGTATTCCATTCCAAGAAAGACTCTGTAAATGTCATCGAAAGGAGGTGGAGCATATCTTACATGTTCTTTTTTCTTGTCCATTTTATGACAATCTTAGGAAAAGATATCTTGAACCACTTGTGGTAAATCTAAAATATTTTTCACTGATAGAAAAATCCATCTGGCTTTTACAAAATGAGGACCTGTCTGTCTTACATGCACTAGGTCATTTGAAGGCAGTTTATAAACTGGGGAAATATTGGCTAAAGTCTGTTGGTAGTGAGTAAATAATGGTGCTATCTAACATATCAGCTAGTGTGTTTTAGTATTTGTTGTGTAATTGTTTAAAACTTTGTATGGGTTTAGTTTTGTATATATTTTGAAAATATTGTTTAACCTATTTATGTTTAACTTGCTGCTTAATTTATCTTAAATATTGATTAATTTATCTTTGGCCCTTTTTACACGGACGCCCCACCCTGCCCATGTGTGCAACTGCGTGGGTGAGGGGGGGTGTCCGTGTGACTGTCGGTGGAGATGGGCAGGGACGTGTGTGTGCGCTCCCGTGCTCCACCCATCTCCACTGATTCCCCCATGCATGGAGGCATTGGAGAAAATGGAGGTGCCACGGGCCCCTTCAAACAGGCGGCGCCCCACCCTCACACACATGTGCAGGTGGGGGAGGGGGCGTCCATAGGAATGCTGCAGGTTGCCGCCAGCAGTGGGGGGCTGCCCGTGGGAACACCGCCAGCAGTGGGTAGGAGTGTGTGCGTGTGCACTCCTGTTGCTCCACCCATTATCACCCACGCACGGAGCAACCAACGTCAATGCCAGTTGCTCCATGCGTGGAGATAGGTGGAGGTGGGTGTGCACCCATGGGAATGGGTGCACATCCACATCCACCTGCTGCCGGCGCACAACCACCCCACCCCCCACCCCGACCCATTTGAAAGGGGCCTCTGTGTGTGGAGATTGGTGGAGATGGGTGTGCATCTGTGTGCCGGCCTGCACCTGCACACGCACCACACACCTGCTGTCACCTCCACCCACCCCCCATGGACAGCGGCGCCTCCATGGTCCATTTGGAAAGGGCCTTTGTCTTAGAGCATTTTTTTCTTTGAATGACTGGCTATTTTATTGATTAAGTTATGTAGAAGCTATGTTATTTGGAACTGTGTTCCCGATATATTGGGTGATATGTTCCTTCCTTTTCTCTTTCTTTTTATTTTTTTGCTTGATAGCCATAAATAAACTAAACTAAAACTACTTTCTTACCTAAGGTATGCCTAGGACTGACTGGTGCCAAAATGCAGGACTGAAGAACTTAGTACTAGGGCTGTGCATTCAAGTTGGATAAAACACAAAAGGCCCTTTTTGCTTTCTGTATTCGAAACACAAAAAATGCCCTGCAATTTTCAGGTTTGTGTTAGTGTGCTTTATGGCTCTCGATTTCCACTTCTAACATGATGTTTTTAATTGCTGGTCTAAAAGTTTGAGCATCTTTCAAGTTTTGTGGTATGTTGTGCTGGTCAGGTGGCAGTTTTGCCACAGCAATGGAAATCTATAGGAGTTGATTGCATTTTGATTTGGGTTTAGTTTTGATCTTTGAGTGCCTTGTGGTTCAGGGGCTTGGCCTGCTTCTACAGGCAGCTGTAGGCAGGGCTGCACCCAGGGAACTGGACGGGATGGGGCAAAAGCACAAGATTCCCCTACCTGGTGCTCTGGAACTCGCTGTTCCTAGGGTCCTTTACTGTTTATTGTAGGGTCACTACCTGCACAAACACACAGAGGGCTGCACCGCTTACACATATGAAGGCTTCACACAGAGGCTGCTCTCCTCTGCTTGCTTGCTTCCCAACCAACTGTGGCAGGCCCCAAAAGTGGAAGATTTGGGGCAGACAGACCAGACATGTCTGTGAACACAGCACTCAGTTTCTTTAGACACAGCGTTAGCCACAGGGACAGGGGAAACACTTAGCTCCTGCACCTGAGAAATCCATGCTACCAGAATGAGAAGTGAATGGGAGGCTAACGGGGGCAAACCAGTGGCCAAAATAGTGACAGGGCTTAAACAAAATGCACAGTCATGTGGCAAACATCTTAAGCACTCAATGACTTTTGTGTCTAAAGATGCCCATTGACTCATTCTTCCAGAGTGCATTCTGAGATGAACAAAAATGTGAACAATGAGTGAGAACAAATCTAACAGCTGGTCTTACACTCACAAAAGCCCTGATCCTGCTCCCACTGAAATCTGTGAGAAAGCTCCCATTGATGCAGTGATGCAGAATCTGGCCCAAAGGCAGAAGCCTAGAGAAGTTATTGCCTGAGGGACTCAATCTCCTAGGGACGTAGCCATCATGGAGCGAGGGGAATCAATTGAGTCCAGGCCCTGGGGCCCTTCACAAGTGGCCTAAACAAAAACACCACTAGGAAATGTTGGTGGGGGAGGGAGCAGGGTCAAGATTCTGCCCCCTCCCACTCTGAGAATAGGGGTGCTCAGACCACTTGCAAAGGGCCCTGCCAAGAAGGAAGTTTTCAGAGTGCCAGGGGTGTAGTGCTGGCCCTGCTGTCTCTTAAACCCTCCTTCCTGGCGGGATTGTTGCCATTCTGGGAGCTAGGGCAGTGTCATAACTTTTATTTATTTTATTTATTATATTTATTATTGCTTTATAAATTTATTATTTATTTATCCCACCCCTCTCGCACTTGTTGACTCGGAGCGGCTAACAACACATATAAAATCACAATAAAACATATTATCAAAATATAAAATACAATATCTAGCTTTGGGGGGGGCGGGGGGGAGACCAAGGTTGGCTGAGAAACCTTGGTAGGGCTGAAGACTCTACCCCCTTTGCCCTTAGAGGGGGTCATAATTGAGATGTAAGCCCAGGTCAGCCACAGACTTGCTCCGCCACTGCCATCTCCTCAATGCATTTGCTAACAGACGTCTTGTGTGCGTGAATGACTGTTTTCTCCTGAGCAGAATATGCAAGGTTTGGCCATGTGCATATTAGTCCCTTCTGTCATTGGTGTAACCAGGTCAGTTGGCAGAACAAGGAGTGTGAAGTGCAGATGCTATTGCTCTGCATAAAGGACATATGCAGAGATTTCAGAAAAGGGTTGGACACCCTATGGAGAGAGAGAAAAGAGGATCATACCTCAGCACTAGCAGAGCGATGATCAGAACCAGCACCACAGCCCCAGTGAGTGCAAACACAGCAATAGTCAAAATGTGCGGGCCTGCAAAGGTGAGAAATGGAAAAGAAAATAACTTTAATTGTTTAAAGAATAAGAGAATAATAAACTGCTCCACACAAAAATGGCAGCCACCCAGCATAAGTAGTTTTGGAACACAACTCAGCCCAGAGTCTCTTCTGAAATCCAACAGCTCCCTAACTGCTGGTGCCTGCCACTCTCTTCCAACAGGAAGAAGCACAAGCTCAAGCAGTCCTACACTGTCCTACCAAGCCAGGGGGATTTGTTCACAGCATGTCTACTCTAGGTTCTTGTACTGGTTTAAGCCCTCTTAAACTGGCATAAGAATTCAAACAGTCACACACCATTTTCTCCTCATAATTAGGTTTAATAAGGATGGTTCTGCTGCAGCCAGCTTTAGTCTGAAACAGTACAACTTAAATGACCTTAGCCCATTGGGACACTGGATTTCTTGTACTGGCTGGCTTAAGAGAGCTGCCCTGATTGGATGCTGAGATACCAAGTCAGTGTCCCTGTACTGGTACAACGAGCAACAAGTGTGACTGATAAGCCATCTCTAAGGAAGAGTGGTAAAAGCGCTGTGTGTGAATGCAGGAAGATCAGTTCTTTAAACATGGCTAACTAAATTATTTTAATATTTAAAAGGTACAAGCTATAGCACAGATAAGACCTCAATAGTGACACAAATACAGGTGAAAATTTTACAACATTCTGTCTTAGTACTAACTCACTTTAGGAGGAATTCCCAGCCTTTGGATTTTTTCTTGTTCAAGGAGCTAGATAGGTAGCTCACGACCAAAATTTGTATTCTTTTGGTAAACAACTACTGTAAAAGGCTGGAACGTTTCTCTTTAGTGTAACTCCACTGATTTTTTTTTATTTTTAGTCCTTGACTTTACAGTAGGAGATGGAGGAGGTGAGAGTGAGTAGTTGCTGACTTTGGACTATTATTAATTATTTTTTATTATTATTATTATTATTTCTATAGCACAAGCACTGTACCTGGCACTGTAAAACCAATAGTTATAGACAGATCCCTACCCAAGGGGCTTACAATCTAAGAGAGACAAGGAAGTGGGAGACAATTGCCTCCCCCCCGCCAAAGGGGGTGGGTGGGTGGTGGGAGGCCCCTTGCCACACCCACTTAGGAGGGGGGCAGAACGGCTGGACTGTTTCCCACCTCAGGGCCACTACAGAACCTCGAGGCAGGAAAGGAGCAGCTGCACGGGGCTTGGAGTAGAACCCCACGGGAGTTGCTAGGCAACCCCCGAGGGCACCAGTTGGACAACAGAGGGGAATCTGGCTCCAGACCCACTTGAGGCTTGGAACCCAGCAAAACGGCAGCAGTGGGAGTCGCTGCTGCATCAAGCCGAGGCCTCTGACCCACGAGGTATCCCAGGCGCAGGTAAGTTTCAAATTACCTTCCCCCGCGCATATGGGGAAGGATAGGAAGAAAGTCGCTGCAGTGGCCAAAATGCAGCAACGTGAGACCCAGCAGGCAGGTGACACACACACCCAGTCGAGGGTGCCCCGGAGGGCAGCTGGGTGCCCTTTGCTGGCTTGGGGGTCGCAGATCCTATGCCCCCCACAGAGGGGGGCACGCCAAAGGAGGGGTTGAGACCCCATTACAGGACTGGTTGGCGGGGTGTGAGGCTCTGTTGTGGGAACTTGCGGAGGGCTCTGGGCAGGGTTCCCCTCAGACCCGGGGACTGGGGGTCTGCTCCCTTTGCAGGGCCAAGCTGGGTGCTCCCTAGTAAGGAGCCTGGCCCCTCCGCGGTCACCCCATGCCTGAGGTGGGGGGGTCATGTAGTTAATCCCCAGCACGATTCCTTGAGGGGATGAGTGGGGCGATGGGGGTGCCACCACGTAGAGGCACTCAGGTCCTGCAGGGCGGTCCAGTGGAGTCTGTTGCTCCCCCCATGCTGCCTCCCCTCCATCAATGGCTGCAACAGTCAATGGCTTGGGGGGGTCGGCACGCGGGGGGAGCCCCACAGGGGTGGGTCTTGTCATCCATTGGGAGTCACTGAGGTGGGCCCGGTCTCCCGGGCCCTGCCTAGGCTGTGGCCAGGTGGGCACCGCTGGCTGGAGCAGCCCCTCGCGGGGCTGGGCCAGAGAGCCCCTTCTCACCTTTCTGCTACCTAGGGTTGAGTCACCAGCTGTGGAGGTCCAAGGACAGGAAAAGGATGATCTTCACCAGATGATCAAAAGGATTGAACGTGCCATCCAAGTACTGGCCCAGCAATGTGTCCAGCTGCCAGGAGCCCAACAGGGAGGCGCCACCCCTGGCCGTTCAAAACACAGGTGAGGAAGGGGCCCACTCACGGCGGGTGGACACTGGGGGCACTAGGGTAATCCCCCAGGCCTGGCCTGTATCAGCAGAAACGCTTGGAGGGGCCAGCGGATCGGCAGCCATACCCCGCCAGGGCCAGACGGGGGCCGTTGGAAGGTCCCAGCTGGTCTGGTGGAACGGGACTTGGGTACCAGTGATCACCCCCCTTCTCCCTCGCCTGGGGTCAGTGGCAGGGCTTGGCCACCAGGACCATTGCCCATCCCGGTTCATGCGCCCCTCAAGGGGCAGGTGCTTGAAGTGTGCCCCCCCCCGTCCGCATTTTCCCTGCCACCAAACAATTGGGCAGGCGTGACCCAGCCTCTGGATAGGAACTTTAGGCAGCGCCCCCAGCAAGTCGGGGGTACTCCGAGGTCTCTGCCCTGATCGGGAACCACGTACTCCCAGCTACTAGGGAGCAAACTTGGAGGGGGGAGTACGTGGACATATTTGCTCTCCTGTTCAGCAATCCTATAATGGACCCTGCTGAGCAGGATGACAAGAAGGAAAGGGAATGCTTCAAGCACCCCAAGGCAGAAAGGAACTGGTTGAACTGGACCAGAACTGGCCTTTTCTATATATCAAGGGGTGATGATATAGGCCTACCCCAGCCGGGCTGCAGATCTACTTAAATACGTCGACATAGTGCGGCTGTCAGCAGTAGGGGTCCGCAGTCATGGCACCCCCGCCTGTCAGCCCGGCAGGGGCAAGATCCGGGTGAGCAGGGTCAGAAGCGACGTGTCTCGCCAACGTCGGCGGTGGCCCCGCCCCCGGCGGTCACATTAAAACCAGGGCCGGAGTCCCGAGGCCCAGTCACGCCCCACGCCCAGACGCAGCACTCAGGAATTCCCCCACCCCTGTTGCATCGCTCTGAGCGTCTGTGAGCACGCACGGAGGCGGGGCCTGGGACATAAATCCCAGCGCCGCTTGCAGAGCGGCGCTGGTGATTCAGAGACCGACACACACCCCCCGTGAATTGAACCCTGTGGCGTGCGCATTGTATGAGCGAGAGAGAGAGAGTACCTAACCCCGGCTGCGTGTTTAGACCCCTGAACCACCTTCCTTGGAGTAACTGGTGAGTGTGTGTGGCTGGAGGGCGATTCCCTTCTCACCTCCTTCTCCCTTGGGCTTAGTATCCCTGTGCGCGTGGTTCCCTACCCCCTCTCCTTGCATGGTGTATTCCCCTTTGACCACATCCTTCACTTTGGTTCTTGTCCCCCCACGCTCCCAAGCAAGTGTGTTGTGTGGGTGCCCCTTGGGGCAGACCTTGGCTTCCCTGTGTCTCGAGCACCCTATGATGATAGAGGCCTGTTCTCTCCTCGAGAGGTAAAGGCCATCACTCTATCCTGACGGGCATTGAAGTCCCCCCGTTCCCGTCCGAGACCAGGGCACGCTTCAGCAGTGAGTGGTTCCCCAACGAGCGAGTGTTCCTCCCCACTCCCGGTGACAGAAATCACCAGCATCCCCTTGGCCCAGGCACAGGCTTCAGTAATTATGGATGTAGCTAAGGAAATTGGGCAATTGGTCCAAGCTGTTCAATCTCTGGCTATGGAAATTAAGGACATTTGGGCGGAGCAGGGGAATATCGTCACAGCTGTAACTCAGCTGCAGGCAGTGGTGGTTCCGCCCGTGCCTCTCCCTGCGCCGGCTGTAGCCGCCACACCCCTCACACCCCGCCTATGTCACCTGTACCTTTTCTAGGGCCCCAAGAGTCCAAGGGACCCAAGATTGAAAAGTTCACAGGGAATAGGCGGGCATTTCAAAGTTTCCTGGCCCTGTGTCACCTCACCTTTACCGTGCAACCTACGACCTATGCTGGTGACGCTACCAGGGTAGCCTTTATTATTGGGAACTTGGGAGGTACAGCCCTTGACTGGGCAACCACATTGTTGATGGAGAATAGCCCATTGTTAACAGATTATGATGGGTTTACAAAAGAATTTGCGAACTTGTTTGATTACCCCCATTGGGTACGGGATGCAGAGACCTTGATTATGAATCTCAAGCAGTCAAGGGGAGGTATGTTGGACTATATCACGCAGTTCCAGCAGCTAGCGCTGGAGTTGCACTAGCCTAACGAGATACTGCGGGTCCTATTTCAAAAGGGGTTAGGGGAGGAAATGAAGGACCAATTGTCCCTGGTAGCCCTGCCGGACACATGGGAAGCGCTGGCCAGTCTCACCCTTCAGAAAGAGGATAGGCTAACTGAACGCAAACGGGAACGCCGGCAGGAGGTACGCCCCTCCCTGCCCAAGCCTCTCTTGTCTCCAAGCACCTCCCGATTGCCAGAGCCAGAACCCATGCAAATAGGGGCCTCCTGAACACCGATAACAAAGGAGGAGCGGGAAAGGCGTAGGGCTTCCCGTTCCTGCTTCTATTGTGGGGATCCGTCCAAATTTTATTGGGGAATGTCCAGCCCTACCCCCACATCGACGGAGTCCGGGAAACGCGAGGGACCGAGACGGACCGGGGTCGTCTCGGTCCTAACTCAACCTGGTTCGACCCCCGTATTACGCCCAGGACCCCACTTTAGGATCCCAGTCTCACTGCAAGTATCGGAGCGGCGCGTCATGGTCTTCTGGGCCCTCATAGATTCAGGGGCCTCTCGGAACTTTATTGACTCCCACCTAATTCAGCTCTAGAACATCCCTACTCAACCCAAGGCTAACCCCGAGCCATATATTCCATTGACGGCTCCCTGTTGGTGTCAGGGCCTATTACCCACTGTACTCCCCGCCTGAGTTACACAATAAGAAACCACCAGGAGTATCTGGCCTTTGATGTGGTTTGCACCCCCACCTTGCATGTAGTCCCGAGCGCCCCATGGCTGCAGCAGCATGACCCATCCGCCCATGGTCCAAGGGGGACCACGAGCTGTTTGACCACCTCCGACATGACGATTCCAACACCCTACCTAGATTTTCAAGTGGTTTTCAGCAAGGAACGAGCCACCCAGCTACCTCCCCATTGAGCATACGACTGCCCCACTGAACTCATTCCGGGCCAGGAACCCCCTTTTGGGCGTATCTACGCCTTAGCAAAACCAGAGTTCCAAGCCCTTCATCAATATTTGGATGAAAACCTCCAACAAGGATTTATTCAGCACTCCTGTTCCCCTGCCGGAGCCCCCATCTTCTTTGTGGCAAAGAAGGATGGGAGTTTGAGACCTTTTGTTGACTATCGAGGTCTTAACAGCATCACGGTCAAGAACAGGTATCCGCTTCCACTGATCCCTGATCTACTAAACCGGCTGCAAGGAGCCCGGATTTTTACAAAACTCGATCTACGTGGGGCATATAACCTGTTACGTATCCGACAGGGCGACGAGTGGAAAACGGTTTTCCGAACACGATATGGCTTATTTGAGTACCTAGTGATGCCTTTCGGCCTAGCCAATGCTCCAGCTGTGTTCCAGCATTTGATTAATGATATCTTCCACGATATTCTCGATCTTTATGTTATTGCCTATCTGGATGACATCCTGATTTATTCTGAGACCATGGAACAGCACGTCCCCCATGTACGAGAAGTACTTCAGCGGCTCCGTGTTAATAAGCTGTACTGTAAACGGGAGAAGTGTTTCTTCCACCAGGACACTGTAAGCTTTCTAGGTTTCATCATCAGCCCGACAGGAATCAAGATGGATCCACAAAAAGTCCAAGCCCTGCAGAACTGGCCCCATCCGAAGACCGTCAAACCGCTTCAGCACTTCCTTGGAAGCACCAACTATTATCGGCAATATATCCCACACTATGCCGAGATTACCGCCCCCTTAACCCTGCTACTGAAGAAAAATCAGTGTTATATATGGGGATCCGAACAACAATCAAGCTTTGAGTACCTGAAAAAAGCCTTTATGTCAGCACCACTCCTTCAACATCCAGATTTCGCATTCTTTGTGGTAGAAGCGGATGCTTCGGGACGAGCCATGGGAGCGGTGTTATTGCAGGCTATGCAAGACCCAAATATCCTGTTACCGTGTGCATACTACTCTCGCCAGCTAACTCCCGCGGAACGAAACTATACGGTGTTAGACCGAGAACTTCTTGCAATCAAGGTAGCCTTTGAAGTATGGAGGCACTATTTGGAGGGGGCTCAACATCCCGTTAGGGTCATAACCGATCACAAGAACTTGACCTTCCTGCAAACGGCGCATATTACGAATGCACGACATGCTTGGTGGACCTTGTTTTTCACCCGTTTCGATTTTCGGATTCAATACCGCCCTGGGAAACTAAATGTATTATCAGATGTTCTTTCACATTACCAGGAAGGACGCCTACCCCTACTCGAAGTAGAAAGCTCAATTCTACAAGAAAAAACCTTTGCTGCTACATATATATCCTTCAAGGATATTCAAAAGGCTACATCCTCAGAACTTTCCACACACCCTGACCCAGACGTACAAGTGTTAAATGGACTACGAATAAAACAGGGACGAGTGGTGGTGCCTCCCTCTTGCCAATCACAAATCTTATGGGCCCATCACAACGCCCCTACCACAGGACATCCTGGAATGGAACGTACGCAACAGCTAATACAGAGCTCCTTCTGGTGGCCCACCATATACCGAGATGTGCAACAATACGTCGCTAGCTGTGCCACATGTGCACGCACCAAGACCCCTCGTCGACTCCCTGCTGGACTTTTGCAAACCACTCCCCCACTACAAGGACCGTGGCAATGCATAGGACTAGATTTTGTCGTAGAATTACCACCATCGCGAGGATATACCACGGTCCTCATGGTGGTGGACCACTTCACCAAATACGCGCACTTCATCGCATGTAAAAAACTACCTTCAGCCAAGCATACTGCACTTTTGTTCATTCGCCATATTCTGAAACTTCATGGGTGCCTGCTAGAAATTATCAGTGATCGAGGAACCCAATTTACTTCCCGCTTTCGGAAAGCCTTGTTTCACGCCCTCCAAGTAACCCTAAAGCCTACCACAGCTTACCACCCACAAGCTAATGGGCAAGTCGAAAGGGTAAATCAGAACATGGAGCACTATTTACGCTTCTATATTAACTACTTGCAGGATGACTGGCACGCCTGGCTCCCTTAGCAGAATTTGCGTATAACAATGCCCCAAATGCCTCCCTCGGCACATCCCCCTTTTTTGTCTCCTACGGCTTCCATTCCAACCCAGGAACTGTGGAAACCTTCCCCGCAATGGTCCCAGCCATGGGAGCCCTTGCCCACCAGATTCATGAAGCACAAGCAATAGTGCGACACATACTCATGCAGGCCAGACAAAGACATAGGATACAAGCGACAAAAATCGGCAGAAGCTCCCGTCTTTAAGCCCGGTGACCTAGTATGGATAAGTCGTCGACATTACCCTTCCATACATCCCTCCTCTAAACTTGACGTGAAATATATAGGCCCGTACCCTGTGCTCTGACAAGTCAATGATGTGACCTACACGGTACAGTTACCCCCCCCCCCCATGTGCGGATCCACCCTACTTTTCACATATCCCTTCTCAAAAGGGTCGAAGCAGGCTGTTCCCACAACCCGCCCCGGATCCAGACCCTATCCATGGTATGGCAGCTGGACCAGAATTTGAGGTTCATACCATTCTAGACTCCCGCATCCTCTAAGGACGCCTCCACTATTTGGTGGACTGGGAGGGCTATGGCCCGGTGGATCGCTCCTGGGAACCTGCCTCGCAGGTTTCAGCCCCTCAGCTTGTTTGGATGTTCCACTTGCGCCACCCCTCTCGCCCTGGACCCCTTTTGTGGGGGGTCCGGTGGCCTCGAGGGGGGGTAGTGTCAGTGCAGTCACGGCACCCCTGCCTGTCAGCCCAGGAGGGGCAAGATCTGGGTGAGTAGGGTCGGAAGCAGCGTGTCTTGCCGACGCGGGCAGTGGCCCCACGCCCGGTGGCGACGTCAGAACCAGGGCCGGAGTCCCGAGGCCCAGCCACACCCCACGCCCAGACACAGCACTCAGGAATTCCCCCATCTCTGTTGCGTCGCTCTGAGCGTCTGCGAGCACGCACGGGGGTGGGGCTTGGGACATAAAGCCCAGAGCCACTTGCAGAGCGGCGCTGGTGATTCAGAGACTGACACCCCCCCATTAATTGAACCCTGTGGCGTGCGCATTGTATGAGCGAGAGAGCGAGAGAGAGTACCTAACCCCAGCTGCATGTTTAGATCCCTGAACCACCTTCCTTGGAGTAACTGGTGAGTGAGAGTGTGTGTGGCTGGAGGATGATTCCCTTCTCACCCCCTTCTCCCTTGGGCTTAGTATCCCTGTGCACGTGGTTGCCTACCCCCTCTCCTTGCTTGGTGTATCCCCCTTTGACCACATCCTTCACTTTGGTCCTTGTCCCCCCACACTCCCGAGCAAGTGTATTGTGTGGGTGCCCCTTGGGGCAGACCTTGGTTTCCCTGTGTCTCGAACGCCCTATGATGATAAAGGCCTGTTCTCTCCTCGAGAGGTAAAGGCCATCACTCTATCCTGACAGGCATTGAAATCCCCCCGTTCCCCTCTGAGACCAGGGCACGCCTCAGCAGCGAGTGATTCCCCAAACAAGCGAGTGTTCCTCCCCCTTCCTGGTGACAGCGGCGCGCATATGAGGCTGGTCCATCAGGGGCCTGGCTGCAATACGATAAAGCGTTCAGACATCATGCAGCTACACCCCGGGCCTTCGGTGGAACTTCATGCAAACGACCTTTGGCTCAATTGCATGATAGGTCAGACAGTGGCCATTTGCTAGTGGGTGGGGGGGGGCTCATCTGCCGCTGATTCCTTTCATGAGGAAGGAAAAAAGGCGATGAGAACCTCCGCAGGGCAGTGCTGGGAGTTTAGCCATTCCTGGAGATGCTCCTGCATGGCTTGCAGGTTTCATCACAACTACACCACCTGTTCCGGGAACCACATGACCTCCGCATGCCCCCATGCAAGATCTGAACTTAGAGGTAAACCCTACCCGGGGGGGAGGAGGAGACAGGAAAAGGAGGACAGGGAGGCAGCAGTTCAAGCACCCCTCGTAAAATCCCAACGCCAGTTAGGGACGGACAGCTCGAACTGGCCCTCCGTGGGCATCCTGACCAAGCGGAGGTGAATTATGTTGTAACAGGTTTCCAACAGGGTTTTAGGATCCCAGCACTCGAAGTCCAGCAACATCAGGTGGCTCCCAACTTGAAATCCGTGCTTGGGATGGAAAGGGTGGTGCAGGCCAAAATTGAAAAGAAGTGAGCAGAGGGGAGGGAGGCTGGCCCTTTCTCACACACACACACCCAACAAGGTGGTCTCCCCACTAGGCGTGGTCCCCAAAAAGGCCCCAGGGGAGTTTTGACTGATCCACCACCTGTCCCACCCTCAGGGTGGCTCAGTCAATGACGCCATACCCAAGGAACTTACTTCAGTCTGGTATGCATCGTTTGACTTGACAGTGTTCTTAGTTAGGACATTTGCGCCCGGTGCTATCCTGGAGAAGTACGACATTAACTCCGCCTTCCACCTGCTCCCAGTTCACCTGGAGAGTTTCCCTTTGCTCAGCTTCCATTGTGACGGCTGGTACAAGGGCCTGCCGATGGAGTGCTCCATCTCTTGTTCGGCGTTGGAGAGGTTCAGCTCCCTCATTGAATGGATTGTAAGGCAACGAGCTGGAGGGTGAGGGAGTAACAAAATATTTGGATGATTTCCTCTTCATCAGGTGGGCAGACATGGAAGAATGCTCAGGGCTGATGTAGATGTTCCATAGGGTAGTGGAGGAATTGGGCATCTCTCTGGCACCCGAAAAGACGGAAGGACCAGCCACTAGATTGACTTATCTCGGGATCAAGCTGGACATGGTTGTGGCCGTTTCCCACCTCCCCCAGGATAAGTTGATATCCCTTTGGGCCAAAGTGGAAGAGTGCTTGGGGGCGGCGAAGGTTATAGTTCACCGCCTCCAGTCAGTACTGGGGAGCCTTAATTTCACATGTAGGGTCGTGGCGCCGGGGCGGGCCTTCCTGTCCCGCCTCTATGTCAAGCTTGCAGGTAACCCACCTCCCCACCATCATATCAGAGTTACCAAGGAGATGAGGGAGGATCTCCAGTTTTGGGTCACCTTTCTTGCAAATTTCAATGGGACGAGTTTTTGGAGGGACACGCTGTTGTTGGAAGCAGAGCTCCAGGTGCACTCTGACGTGGCTGGCGGTTTTGGATTCAGTTTATTCTTTAGGGATAGGTGGGCAGTGGCACCCTGGACACTTGAATGGAGTGAACTAGGAGTCACCAGGGACCTCACCTTCCTGGAGCTTTTTCCCATTGTGCTAGCTGTCCACCTTTGGCCAAACGAGCTCTCAAATAATTCAGTATTGTTCTGGTGTGACAACCAAGCCATTGTCCACATCATTAACACCCAATCTTCCTGGTCCCCGAGGGTCATGAAGCTAGTCAGGGCTTTCATGCTCACCTGTTTGAAATTCAATATACTATTTCAAGCCAGACATGTTCCTGGTATAGACAATGGTGTAGCTGATGCCCTCTCTCGCTTCCAGATGGAACGTTTCCACTCATTGGCACCACGAGCCCAGGCGACCCCAAAGCCACTGCTGCCGTTGATGTGGAACCTTGGGTTATAGAGCTGTACACCGCCGTTCAGGGATCCCTGGCACCTCGTACGAGGGCGGCCTATGACAGAGCTTTCCGTGAATTTCAGCAATACCAGTTGGCACGTGGGTGAGAACCGGGTTTCCCAATCCCAGAGCCTCAGATGCTCCAATTTGCCTTACATCTGAGGCAAAGGGGGGGCAGCCCTGGGCACCATAGCTGGGAAATTGTCGGCACTGGGTTTTATGAGTAACCTTACAGGGCACCCCCTCCCCCGACCGAGGCTTTTTTGCCAGGCGCCTTTTAAAGAGCTGGTCCAGGAAGCAAGGCCGGACCCCAGACCAAAGGGCCCCCATTACCTCGTCTTTGCTGCTGGACATATGTGGGATACTTCCCCAGATCTGTTTCGATGGTTATGAAGTTTCACTGTTTATTTAATTGTTTAAGCTAACATTCTTTGGAGCATTTCACGTGAGTGAACTCGTAGCCGAATCAGCCAGGGACAGCTCAGGTAGGGCGCTGCAGCTCAGTGACATACAAATTGGCTCAACAGCAATGGCCTTGCCCATTCATCGCTCCAAAACTTATCAGAGGGGAAGAGGGCAAGTGGTCAGGCTGAATAGGGCCGGTATGTTTGAGTTAAGCCCAGTATGGGCTTATCGCGGTACGTCAGGCAGCCCCCAGCCCCCTTTTTAGGCATGCTGGGGACCAGTATGTGACTAGGTACCAATTTACCGTGGTCCTTAGGTCTGCATTGTCTCGCCTCGGGTTGCCAGCAGCCGCGTATGGCACGCATTCATTCCGTATAGGGGCTGCCAGTTTTGCGGCAGAGGCCGGCATATCAGAGTAGGCTATACGGGCAGTGGGCTATTGGTGGTCGGGGGCCTTCCAGGCTTATGTTTGGGGTGCCCTCCCTCGTTACCAGTCCTAACCTTCTTTTCGTTCCATCAGGTGCTCTAGCTGTAAAGCCGGCCAGAGTGGGAAGGGACTGGATGCTTACCTAAGTAAAAATGGATTTAGGGATGCCTGGTCGGCTAGTATAGAAGATTTCCTGGGGAAGTTGGGATTTTCCCTGCTGTATATACAAAGGAAACACCCAGAATGTGCTTTGCGAGAGGTGCTGTCTCGCCTTAAAGATGTGGCTAGGCAGCAGGATTTTGCAGCAGTAAATGCAACTCTTCACCTCCGTGATTACCAGCTTTGGGGCCCAGAGGTAGGGTATATGGCAGAATATTTGGTTGCTACTATCTTCCCGAGGGCTAAATATCTGATTATGTGTACGAGATTAAATGCTCTCCCTACTTGTGTGTATGAAGAAAGACTGGAAGGATTACCCTTTGCAGAGAGGTTATGCTCCTTTGATGGTATAAGTGTGGAGACCTCTCAGCATGTATTATTTGAATGTCACCTGTACGATGGTTTGAGGGGAAAATATCTGTGTACCTTCTTAAAAGAGTATCTGGGTAGGTCTTCCCATGGCCTACTGATTCATGCACTCACTAACTCTACTTATTTATACTCAGTGGCAAAATTCTTTGTACAAGCGATTGTTATGAGGCAGTCATTTATTGAATTCCGAATTAAGTAATTTTTGGATGATGCAGGGTGGGTCATTAGATATATGGAAACCCTGTATATATGTCTGTATTAGGGTAGTGGATATGCGTTTTCATTCTGTTGTTGGGAAAGTATTTGGGGGTTTTGTGGATTTTCTATGTTTGTATGTTTATTTGTGCTATAGCCTTTGGCTTGGCTTAATAAAATTTGATTTGATTTGATCAGGTGCTCCCCCCCATCGCCGGAAGCAGGTCTGGATCATCGGCCACAGCCTGGTGCGTTGGGCAGGCAAGGCGGCCGGCCAGACTAGATGGGAACCCAGTTGGGTTTATTGGCAAAAGCTGAGATCCAGTGGAAAAGTCGTGGCGGCATGAGGTGGCACCAACTCCTGCCAACGCTCCAGGTGCCTCTAAGGGGCCCCCCTCCCAACGTCCTTGTGCTACACCTGTGTGAGAATGATATACCCCACTTGAAGGGAGTCCAGTTTATCAAGAACATTAAACGGGACCTGTGGGAGATTAAGAAGCTTTTTCCATCTGCCCTGATCATATGGACTGATTTGGTGGAGCGAATGACGTGGGGAAATGGGGTCCACCCCAGAAAGATGGATAAGACCCGGAGGACAGTCAATAGGGACGTGGGCAGGTGGCTCATAGGCCTGGGCGGAAAGCGCATAGGCAGCTATGCCCTGACACATAAACGCCCCGCGCTGTATTGCCAGGACAGGGTTCACTTCTCACCGGAGGGTAACGACGGTTACTTAGGAGCCCTGAAAGAGAAGCTGGTTTACATGCTGGAAAGATTGTAAGAGGTGGGGGTCGGGTTTGTCCGGGTAGCCCCAGCGATCCCTTAGTGGCAGGGGCTCTAACTGCAGGTTAGAGTAGGTTAGAATGACCATAAGTACGAGTCATCTCCTTAAGAGATGGGGAGGCCCACCCGCCGGAAAAGCAGGGTACAGCAAGTGGTGGGGTAGCCTCCCTGGGAGGGGTGTTCAGGGCGGTCGGGACAGGTATGCCCCCCCCCCCATCGGCAGGCGCCCTCATCGTTACTCAAGTTCTGAAGGATTTGGTCCCCCTCACCCCTGGCAGGGGCCACGGAGAGGGGGAGACGTTGTGTTCATGAGTGGGGTGGTAATCAAGGGTACATCAAAACCACTCCTCAGTTACTGCTCGGTTGACAAAGTTCAAGTACTGGACCCGTATCGCAATAGGCGATTTCCTCCACCTAATTTAACTATAATTAGACTTAATAAAGAGTGCGGTTGTTAAAAACCCAGTACTTGTGTCCTGTCTCCTTTGGTGTGTCGGCAAGGGAGAGGTGAACATCAGGAGAGACAAGGATACATTCATGAGGTTGAGAAGTTGCAGGTGCACATACTTCACTTAGTTACAGATTCTGAGTAAGGGGGGAAGAGGATGCAGTTTCACTCATGATGAACCAGGGAAAGCCTGATGGAAGAGGTAGGTTTTCAGGAAGGATTTGGAAGGGAGGGAGCAGAACAAATGTATCCAGAGAGGGAGTTCCAGGCAAGGAGGGCAGCAAGAGAGAAGGGGCAAAGATGTTTAGAGGAGCAAGGGGGTTGTGAGCAGGTGGGATCAAAGGAGGAGTGAACCTGCGCGGCAGGAATGTGGTGGGAGCAGAGAGAGATGGGGAAGCCATGCACTTGGGGGAGATATGGAGGAGGCCATGAAAAAACTCAAAGGTGAAGACCAGAAGCTTATGCTGAATGCGTTCATGTAGAGGGAGCCAGTGTAGGGCAGAGAGGAGGGACTTAACGTGGTCAAAGCAATAGGCAAGGTGGATGACTTTGGCAGCAGAACATTGGACGGAGATGAGGGGGGTGAGATCAGAGCAGGGGAGACCAGTAAGGAGGAAAGTGTAGTAGTCAAGGTGAGGGATGACTGGAGCATGGACTAGGGTTTTTGCAGTGGAAAACAGTAAACACTAAGGCAGGGCCAGTTTTTAGCAATATCATAGAGAGCTAAGCGACAGGATTTAGCAACAGCTTTGATCTGAGACGTAAAGGAAAGGGAGCAATCAAAGATTAATCCCAGGCTACGTGCCTGAGGGACCGGCTGAATGGGGACACCGTCAATGGAAATTTAGAGTGAAGGGGAATGTTTTGGGAGGAAGATGAGGATTTCAGTCTTCGCCATATCAAGCTTGAGTTGGCAGAAAGACATCCAAGCAGAGATGTCAGAAAGACAGTCAGTGATATGAGACTGGATGGAGGAGGAGAGTGTGGAAGTGGATAAAGTTGCGTGTCATCAGCATACTGGTGATACTGGAAGGTGTAAGATTAAATGAGTTTACCCAGAGAAAGAGTGTAAAAGGAGAAGAGAAGAGAAGAGGGTCCAGGACAGAGCCTTGGGGAACTCCCACAGAGAGGGGAAGCGACGTAGAGGAGGTACAAGCAAGAGAAACACTAAAGGAGGAGTTTGAGAGATACGAGGAGAACCAGTCGAGAACAGAGTCCCGGAAACCAAGGGAGCATAGCAGGTCGAGAAGCAGGCTATGTACAACAGTGTCAAAGGCAACAGAGAATTCAAGGAGGACAAAAATGGAGTAGAAGCCTTCAGACTTAGCAAAGAGAAGATAATTGGTGATTTTAGTGATGGCAGTCTCAGTTGAGTGGAGAGGGCAGAAGCCTGATTGAAGGGGGCAGGAGCAATTTGAAGAGAGGAAATCAAGACAGCGCGTATAGACAGCCCGCTCCAGAAACTTGGAAGGCGAAGGGTAGGCGAGAAATAGGACAATAGTTGGAAGGGTTGGAGGGGTCAAGAATGGTCTTTTTAAGGATAGGGAAGACAGAGACATGTTTGAAGGCCCATGAAAATGACCCAGTAGAGCGAGAGGATTGATGATGTACAGCAGAGAAGGTGCAGTGGTGGGGGCAATCACTGTTAGGAGGTGAGAGGGGATGGGGTGAAAGGGACAGGTGAAGGGGTTGGATGGAAAGAGGAGGGAGGTGACCTCATCAAGGGAAACTAGGAAAAAGAAGAGAAGCAGGAGGGGGAATAGAATGGAAGGGAAGGAAATGGGGGAGGGAGAGGATTGAGAATCAATAGCAATGGGTGTTTATCAATCTTGTTGAAAAAGGAGAGAAGATCTTGCACGGAGAGAAAGGAAGGTGGGAGGACAGGTAGGGTTGCCATATATGCAAATTTTCCCATGACACTTATGTACCAATAAGGTTTCCAATGACACCTTAGGTGCCAAATCAGGCCCTACAACTTGTATTTTTCATAAGTGTCCTGGGAATATTTGCATATATGGTAACCCTAAGGACAGGGAGGCTTCAAGGGATGCAAATGTTGAGAAGAGACGGTGGGGATTTCGGAAGTGAGATTCAATCAATGTGGAGTAATAACCATCTTTGGTCAGGGAAAGGGCATTGCTGTATGCAGAAAGAGCAAACTTAAAGTGGAGGAAGCCAGCAAATTCAGAAGACTTGTGCCAGAGGCTCTCAGCTTACAGCTCCATGGGTACACAGTCTGCCCAATGTATGGACAGTGGCTGGGCTCTGCACTCAAGGTCTGGTCCAAAGTCACTGGAAGACAATGGAAGGATTTCCAAAGCATGCCCGTGAACTTTGAACAGTCACTCGCTAAGCAGTAAATGAGAATTTGGCCAGTACTGCTTTGGTGTCATTATGAACAGTCTGGTTTGTTTCATAACTTTCCCTGTGGTGTTGGAAGTAGCTAGTGCTTTCTCTCCTTTGCTCTCTTGAGTTATCTAGGCAAGAGGTAGAGAGGCAAGGGTGAGCGGAATATTACATACACAAGCAGTCTGGGTGGACACACACTTTGCATTGTGGGAAACATGCTCGCCTCAAAATGCTCTGTTCTGCTACAGTGCTCAGATTTTAAAAAGAACTTGACTGCCAGGTAGGCACCAAAATGAGGGGCAGATTTGGGAGAGTGCCGGGCAGTGCGGCACCCTGCTGTTTCCTCTGTGTCACCTGTGGCCAGATTGTTCAAAGAGCTCAGCATACAAAATAAATTGGAAACTAATTCCGTTGACAGTCCAGGTTCAGGTGTGGGTGCTAAGCTCTTTTTAAAAAAACGTTGTGCTCCCTAATTTACATCCCCATTTCTCAAATGCTTAATGGTGCCTTGAAACAAAAAACACCTCTTAGCAAGTTAGCCCCAAGTAGACTTAGGGGCAAAGTAATTTCATCTGGTTGCTCCTACTCAACAGTAAATTAGCCCCAGTTCCATGTTATGGAACAGGAAGGACCACACAAAAGTATGATGTAACTTTTATGTGTGGGCAAATTAACTACTCAACACTACCTCAGACCTTACTTTGGGGTGGTGTGGGGTAGTTTACCCTGGCTAAAAGTTCCAACACACTAATGTTTTGTGTGTCTGCTCCTGTTCTGTCCCATAGAGCTGTTGTTCATTTACTCCTGGGCAGGAGTAGCCTGATGAAATTTACTTTATACATGAGTTAATTACTCAGAGGCAGCAAGGTAAGTGTTTATGTGAACATGTGCCGTTTTTGTTTTATGTCTAACATCCACCTCTGCATTCAGAGGCCTACCTCATTCATCTCTAAATACTTTGATAACAAGCCCATCTCTATTAGTAGGAAATTCTCAGTACGCCAGCACTGGGTGCTGCCTTAATTTCTATGGATATTTTCAAACGTGACGGGTCCTTGAGCTGTCACACTTTGATCCTGCCTGTAGTGAGTGCCCTCACCACGGGCAGGATCAGGTCTTGCCACCGAACAAAAGTGGCAGGGGAGGGTGCCCCCTGGTCCCCCTCTGTGATAAGCAGATGCAGCAGCCTCATAGGCCGCCACACCCACCCAGAAGACCCCTAGCCACCGGTCGGTGTTAGGTACAGCAGGTCATCAGACATGATGGCCTGTTCTACCACGGTCCAGGGTTGCCTTCCCTGGACAGTGGCAGCGCTAACTCCAGAATGTCCGCTGGCAGGGAGCCCAGCACATATCCCAGAGTTAGCCCTGCCACGGGCCGTGGTGTACTCTTCTCCCGCCCACAGCAAACATCTGGCAGGCAGGAGCAGATGTGACACCACCATGGGTGGCCACGCCAGAGTTAGCGTGGCCACCCATGGTAGGGTCACGTTTGAAAATACCCTATATGGCCCCCTCCCACCCAGTAGAAAAAGTCACCAATAAATCAGTTAAGCAGATGTGCATGAGGAATCACAAGGTGCTTACTTGACTTCCTTATGAAACTTGGGCTGACAGATAGATGGGGGAGGGGAGGCACAAAAGGGATAGTTATCCCTGGCCTCTCATATTGAGGGGTCTATGTCATGATGATAGATGAAGGATCCCTCAGCTGCCTTCTTCAAGAAGGGAAGAAGCAGAGGGTGCAACTTGAACTGCAGCTCTGCCTGGATGCCCAGGTGACGGATGCCGCAAAGGGAGAATTTTGCCAATTACATCTGGTGCGATGGCTTCGGCAGTTTGTCTTGGATTCTGACCTGGCCACCATCATCCATGCTTTCATCGTCTCAAGACTGGACTACTGCAACGTGCTTTACATGGGGCTATCCTTGGGGACAATTCGGAAGTTGCAGCTGGTGCAGAACACAGCGGCCCATCTCCTCACAGAGATGGGTCACCGCAAGCACATTACACCGGAGGGTCTCTGCCCTGGCTGCCTATAGTCTTCTGAGTTCAATTCAAGGTGTTGGTTTTGACCTATAAAGCCCTTTACAGCCTGGGCCCTGCATATCTGTGAGATTGCCCCCCCCCCCCCCACGTCCTGTGGTCAGCTGGGAGTGCCCTCGTTGGAGTTCCCCATGTATCTCGGGTGATGAGGAGGAGGAGGAGGGTATTCTCGGTGGCTGCATCGAGACTGTGGAACTCCCTCCCGACGGAGGCCCACCTGGCCCCGAACCTCCCCTCTTTCCATAGACCATGTAAGACCTGGCTGTTCCACCGGGCTTTTGGTGAGGGAGACAGGTAGACACATGGGTGAACATAGCCCAGATTGGTCCTAGGATTACACCATGAGAGGAGGCTCCATGGTGCATGGGAGCACACATTTCGCGGTCACCTAATAAACGGGCAGCTAACACAGGCTGAACACCCTCCTTATATGGGCTACCATCTTTTTTTATAAAAAAAACAAATCACCAAGTCATCTGCTGGTGCTGGTTTCCCCAGGCTCTTGCCATAGGTGGTGAGTGACACAAATCTGCAGCCCCACCCTCCCAATCTCAAAGGAGGCGGTTGAGGGCCCAGTTACCACAGTCTGTCCTCAGATATTACCCTCTGGGAGCAGCTTGGTGGGAGCGCTCAAAAATCCATTTAGCCCAGACCTCTAAATGTCTTCAAACAGCCTTATGCCAAGCACATTTTTTAATAATTATCAGGATGCCTGAAATTTTAAACATTAGAGAATCATCTTTATTTATGAGCATCTGCTACCCTCTAGTGGCCATTGTCATTGTAGCATGCAAAATATACCTACAAATATATTCATATTACAAATTAGAGTCGAGTATTCATCTTACAGTATAATCAATTATTAGAGTAGCATAGTAGCTAGCCACTGTAGCTAGGATTGGTGTCAAAATTTCAAATAAAGCAAGGAAAGTGTGCTTAACACCGGAACCATATAAGCTACTAAGAATTTTAAAAATCATTTTAATCTTTGTGACAAGTTTAACTTAGTGTGTAACTTCGTATTTGCACTTTGTAGCACACACACTTAAATTTAACTTTGAAAATTTAAGCTGCCATCCACACATAAGTTGTGTGTGGATCATGGCCTAAATCCCCTAAGAAACTATTATTAATTAATTATTTATTAATTATTATTATTATTCGCACCCCAGCACCAGATGGCACTTAAAGCACTTTACAACTCAGGCTGCTTTCCAACATTTCATCGTGGGGCAGGGGGGACTTGCACCATCAGGACAGTGGCTCTGTAATTGTGGGTATTAGCACCTGTGAAAATACACTAATCCCCTTTTATCACACAAGGTCTCTCACACATTACTGGGTCCCCAAATGTAGCCTTTACAATGGGGGGGGGGGGGAAGAGACCCTTTTCAGGCCTGGGGGACACATTGATGGTTCCCAAACATGCCGAGGCTCGCACGTCAAAAACCGATTATAAACAAATTAGAATTAAGACTCCTAAGTAATTAAGACTAATTGATTATAATTAGAAAGCAATTTAAAATCAAGCAAGAATAAATTAACAGGTAGTTTTCCCACCCATGACAAAACTGGAATTTCTCTCTCACAGACATTGATAAACACACACACACACACACACACACACACACACGCTCCACCTTCTCTTCCTCTCACACTCCCCCTTTTCTCTCTCACACCCACAGCCACCAGGAAAAAGCATTTATACACTCCTTCCTCCTCTCTCCCTAGACTTGGAGCAGTGCCCGTGAGCCTGGGTTACGCAACAGCTGCAGCAGTCTCCCCTCTTTCATCTACCCCTCCCCCCACCCCCAGGCAGTCACAGGGGCATTTGACGTTTCCCGGCAGCTCCAGCAGTCTTGGCTGGACACTGCGCACTGGCCTAGCGCTGCCTCTCACTCAGTGGGTGCAGCAGTCTCAGCAGGCACCACCAGAATGCTCCTCTCCTTACTCTGCTCCTCCACCCCTGCAACCACATGGGCTTGTGAAGTTTCCTGGGCAGTTCCAGCAGTTTGGGGGCTGTTCTTCAGCAGGCACAGCCCGATGAAGCAGCCAGTCTGCGTCAGCTCCTGGGTTCGAGCAGTGCTGCTGCAGCCACTCCTCCCGTCGTCTGGCAAGTCTCGGGGGCAAGCTGAGAGCAATTGCATGTTGTGCAGCCTGCTGAATTCCATCTGGGCCACAGAGAGGCAGGCAATGGGCTGCACAACGTGGACATAGAGGGGAAGTGGGGCAGGCCAGAGAAAATCACCCCATGGGCTGGAAGTGGATCGCAGGCCAGGGGTTCCCCACCCCTGTTTTACAAGGAAGGATGTTCTTGCATGATAAAAGGGGATTAGTGCATTCTCACAGGCGCTAATCCCTACAGAACCTCAGACGCGATTGCGCACGTCCCCCGTCCCCCCCGTGTAATGTAAAAAAACAGCCATAAATATAAACATTAATTTAAAACAAATCTTGGTTTGTAGGTGTCATAATAAGTGGGGAAGTGATCTGGCGATTGAAATATTTTCAATTTTACATGAGGAGCATCTACAGTCCTTGCGTCTGCAGGTGCGGGCAGATTCCCAGGAAGATGTGGTACAATGTACCAAAATCTATAATGACATTGTATCATACCTTGGCGCTCATGGGCTTTCTAGAGTTCCTCACTTAAATCATAAACCATCCTCTGGCTGGTTTGATCAAGATTGTATTCGGGCCAAGAAGAGGCTGGCAAAAGCCAGATGCCACTGGGTGAGCTCCTATTTGTTGACCCATAAACTTGAATATCTGACTGAGAGGAGAGTATATAAGATCTTATTAAAGGAGAAGAAAGCCCACCATAAACTTCTCTTATGGTCAAAGCTCAACATGGTGGCAGATACAAACAATTCTAGCCAATTTTGGTCTATAATCAACTCTGGCATGAGGATGGTTTCTAGAAATACTGCAGCGCAAATCCCGCAGGATAGTTGGCTGGCTTTTTTTGAGGATCTGTACAAAGCTGTGAGGATCGGTCCGGATGGTTTGTCGACTGACATAACCTCCGAGGGGTCACATAAGCAAGGGGAGGGGGATTTTCAAGAAACAATTACAGAGGATGAACTTTTGGTATACATAGGCACGTTGCGCAAAGGTAAAGCCCCAGGAGGAGACTGGATTGTTCCAGAAGTGCTACAGTTATGCCCCCAATGGTGGGCTTCCTGGTTAGCCAAGTACTTCACATTGATAAACAACACGAGATTAGTCCCACAAGAGTGGGGAAGAGTATTATTCTCCCCTTGTTTAAGAAGGGTGATGTGCGGGACCCAGGCTCATACCAGCCTATCAGTCTTATCCCGGTTGTTGGCAAGCTTTATGCCAAGGTTTTACTAAAACATCTGGAGCACTGGGTTACAACAAATACAGTCATTCCAGATGTGCAATTTGGCTTCCGAAAGGGGTGCTCAGTTATTGATAAATTGCTTTCTCTTATCTCATTTCATCTATAAATATAAAAGAGTGCATTCTGGGCAATTATTCCTTGCATTCATCGACCTGCGCAAGGCATTTGATTCTGTTTTGCGGGGAAAACTCTGGATCAAATTGCGGTGCAAGGGGATAAAGGAGACCTTGCTGGCCCTTATAATCCAAATGCATACAAACAATACAGCTCACGTTCGTGTTTCTCCTTGGGTTACTTCCACTAAATCTATTTCTATACAGAGGGGGGGTTAGACAGGGTGGAATATTAGCTCCCACTCTGGTTAACATCTTCCTGGGGGATTTGTTGGAGTATCTCGGAAAGGAAGAGGGCCATCCCCCCAAGATTAAGAACAGGTCTATACCGGCATTAATGTATGCCAATGATATTGTGATATTGTCACAAACTAGGAAGGGGCTGTTATATCAGCTCGATAACCTGATGGAATATTGCAAGGTTAATATGCTCCAGGTTAACTCCAAAAAGTCCCAGATCATGGCGATTGGTAGGAAGCCTGAAGTGTTCCAATGGAAACTTGGAAATGAGCCATTATTGCAGGTAGACAACTATGTATATCTTGGCATTAATTTTTCCAACAACCTGAAATGGGATAGACATGTAAAAGAGTTGGCCTTGAAAGTATCGATAGTTTCTAAAGGCATTATTAAGTTTGTCTCTAGGTCTGTAGATGCTCCAATATCTCAAATTCTTAAAGTATATATGGCTAAAGTTAAAAACCTGATTACTTATGAAGCAGAGATATTCGATGGGCCTTGTTGTTCCAACTCAGAAATTATATAAAACAAGTTCTTACGTGGTATTCTGGGAGTGCCTCAGGCGGTCCCAGGATCAGTTCTCAGGGCGGAAACTGGAGTGAGCTCTATTTCGGATTGGATAAAATCAAAGGGTTTATGCTATTGGGCGAAACTCTGTACTCGGGAGGCTTCATGTCTAACCTCTCTCTGTTTACAAGAAGAACTTGAGCAAAGACAGTGCCCTCTGTATCCGTGGTTGAGCAAGATTACGCAACAAATGAGAGGTATTGGTCTGTCTATGGAATTTTTACTTACCAGGGATTGGGGAAGCATGAAAAATATCATTAAATCTAGGGTGGATGATATTGGGAGGCAAGAAGACATTGCTGCCTTGGCCGATTGGAAAGCCGCACCAGATTTTTATAGAATTAAACAGTTGCATGGCTTCAAATTGTATCTAGATTGGCTTTCTAAGCGCTGTATTCGCAGATCCTATACTCAAATACGTATGCAGCTAATTAAATCTGCTGTAACTCAAGGAAGGTATGTAAATCAACCGTATGTAAATCGCAATTGTCCATGTAATGATATCCATCTGGAAGATGTTTCCCACATCATTTTCTATTGTCCTTTATATGAAGAACTTAGGCAGGCTTGGCTAACCCCTTTGTGGCAAGAGCATCCTTACCTATCTGATCAAATTCGTTTAGAGCAGTTGCTTACTTCAAGGGAAATCGTAGTGATAAGGGCTGTTGCTACTTTTGTTTATTTGGCTGCCCAGAAAAGGGAGGCTTTTACAGCTGGAAATGAGGGGGGTTTAT
>QEPC01000841.1:5900747-5912071 GCA_003113815.1 Sphenodon punctatus
TTGTAAGCCCTAGGGGCAGGGACCGTGTCTATTTTATTACTTTGTAAAGTGCCAGGTACACTGCTGGTGCTATATAAATGTTTGTTAATAATAATAATAATAATGGCTATATTTATTGGGGCAAACTTAAGCACATGATCTCTTCTACATATGAGAAGCACATGATCTCTTGTTACATATTCATGTTATATTTTTGTCTCTATTGTATGTTTATCTATTGTTTATATATGAAGTCTGATCCTGAATGCCACAAGTGCAACATTGGCCAGTGCTAACTGAACACAAATATTGCAGCTCAGAAGCCAGGTGAAGATTCCATATGGTTGGCGAGCCAGGGCCCAGGCCTGGTAGCCCTGGGTTTGATCCCTGTTCTCTCACCTATGCTTAATTTGAGTTTGATCTATAAATATTCACAAAGTCATTTTCATCACTATAAAAAGAAACTAAAGGAAATGACGCTTAGGTGGCATTCAGACATTCAGTTTGTGTCCAAATTTTACAAAATTCGAATGTATCTTGCATGTCTGAAGTCCCTAATTCGAAATATTGTTGTCAATATCGCACCTAAGTAATCCGCATTTCAAAGTTAGTTAAACCTACCTTTATGCAGTGTGAAAGCGACATTGTATTTGGTATTAACTGGTGCGAACTTGTCCTGCATGTGAAGGCAACTGTGCTTTCAACTGCGCTGTTTTACTCCTGCCCCTACGGGATGCAGCAGCAGCAGGGACACCAATCGATTGGACTGGGAGATAACGCTGTTTGTTTACAAACAAAGCCTCCCCATGTGTGATCACATGGGGCGGAGTTGTTTGTAAACAAACAGCGTTCTCTCTGATCGCTCAGTGTCCCCGCTGCTGCTGCTGGAGCACTACTAGGAGGCAGAGGCAAGTGAGGGATGGGGTCCGGAGCCAGGGAGGGGAGGTAGAGGAACTTATTGGGGGAGAAGCTGGCTGCAGCCTGCTGCCCAGCCATGCTGTAATTTAACCACACTGAACAGGCGGGTAAGTGCACGCTCCAAGAAGGTCTGAATGCATTATTTCGCTGTTGGGAACAACGGTATGGCACTCATGTGAATGCAAATGGCATTGTTAACAGCAAACTAGAGGAAAACGATTTTTTTAAAATCCAGATAATTGCTGCACGTGTGAATGAGCCCTTATCTTCCTCTCCAATCGTACTCATGTAACACTCCCTGGTTTTTCACATGTGCTTTGTACAATGCATTATTCTGCATGAAGACATCACTTCTCAAAAACACTTCCAGCAACACACACACACAGAACAAATAACAGAGTCTTCCTAACTCTCGTCATTATTAAATTGTGAGTAGTGATGGGTATATAATCAGATTATTAGTTCAAGGGGGGAAAACACAAACCTTACAAATCCAAGAAGTGCAATTAAGGTGACACTGACTTTCCTTCCCATGCAGCCATAACTCAGTGTCTGTCCTCTTTGGTGCCTGTCCTGAGTAATCCCCGCAGGACATCACAGTACCTTAAACATTTCCGTGAACTGTTTGTCCAGTATGACCTCTACCAGACAGCAGCAAGTGCTCCCTGGCTCAGTGCCACTGCACAAAGCACAGGGAGATCTGCTGGTGGTTTAGAGTTGTTCCAGGCACAGAGAAAGGAAGGTTTGGTTCAGATACTGTTATAATCCTGTTCCTGTTGTCATGACTCAATTCAGTTCAGTTCAGGTTGAATGCAAATGTCACCTTAACTCTACACATACCTCCAAACAGTCCCTATTTGGGAGGGACAAGACTTCTTTGAGTGCTAAATCCCACTCTCCCTTTTTCAGGGGTCAGAAGTTCCTCTTTCAAGAGAGACAAAAAGATGTATTCAAGACTCAGACACCTTTTTTCTGGTTGCCTTCAAGGAAAAGCCCTTGAGAGGACAGTGGGGAGATGACAGAATGAGAAGCAGGAGAGCGTCTGTCCTTCTTTATGCACTTGGACAGTTAGGAGTGGTGTGTGCGTCCAATCCATAAGTGAATGAGGGGGCAGAGCTTATTTACCGATGGGTAGAACTTATTGGCTGAGGGAACAGGGCATGTCTCTCTGATCACTTGAAATGTAGGGAGGTATGTTTGCGTGAGTGGCCTTCAAGACAAACCAGTTTCAGCAGGTGTCTTACCAGTCTGTGGAGTGTCACCGGGCAGCTTGTGGTTTCTCCAGATGAAAGATGGCTTGTCAGTGATCACTTCTGTCTTATTCCAACGGGTGTTATACTGCAGGAGCATCTTGAACTGGGGCTGTAGAAGAATGGAGAAATGCACTTTCAGAGTTGTCTTCACTCTGACACTACCTCCCACTATTTTATCTTCCTCAGAAAAATGCAATGAAGTTTCTCAACAAAAATAAGGACACGACTCCCCCAACGTAGGGCCGGACTTAGAATTTGAAGGGGCTCAGGATGAAAATAAAATGCAGGCTCCCTGTGACTCCACCCTCCATAGCCTCACCGCATAATAATTGGCTTCTGGTGCTTTCTTACAAAAACAAAGAAGTGTCATTTTTCACACTCACAAACACATGCACAGGCTTGTACACACACACTCGCTCTGTTCCCCCCCGCTCTCTCACACACACTCACCTCTGGCAGTTGGGATTCAGGGGTTGGTGATTTACTGAAAGTGAGGGAAGCAGGGGCAGGCCCTGCAAGACTCAGCTATCCCAGGGGCTGAGAGTCGTGAGTGGGGAAAGGGCCTTGCAGAAATATTTAATTTATTTATTATTTCAGTTTCTACCCCACCTTTGCCAGAAGGCTCAGGGCAGCTTACAAAACAAATAAAAATAATGCATGTAAAACAACTTTAAAAAACCAACCCCCTCAACCTTTCCTCTCACCTCTCCCCAACCCGACTACAAACCCCACAAAACCCTCCCCAAACACTCCTTCACACCCCTACCCCAAACACCCACCAAAATCAGTGGGGCAGGGCCATGGCCCCTAGCGGTCCTACTTAAGGTCAGCCCTGGCCAACTGTGTGTCCCTATGCTCTTCAGTCTCGGGTATCTCTGTCATTGTGGAGTAATCAGAGAGCCAGGCCACCTTTAGACGAGCGGCAAGACCTAGCACGTTGAAAAATGCATATTGAGGAAAGTCACACAGGGAGCTTTTAGACGAGCCAGAAGTCATGGCAATCACAGTTCACGCATTATTTTTAAAAGCACATTTTCAAATATGCTACAGAGACTTCAAACTTGTCTTAAAGACCCAAGCGCAACTTTTCTCAAAGTGCATTTTTCAACGTGCTAGATCCTGCCGCTTGTCTAAAAACGGTCTCTGTTTCTGGTTGTCCACAGTTCCTAGAGTGGATCAGGAAGTGTTATGGGGGGATAACAAAGGAGGAGTCTCCTGTGTGGAGGCATTCGGTTTTAAACCTAAATAGCTCCTGTGTTTTTCTCTCTCAAACACATACCACATAGTGTCAGACAAGTAACCATCCCTTTGAGGAAAAGCAAATACACAAAAATAACAGAAAAAGAGTCCTCAGCTGCCAGAGGGGAGAATGGGGACTGAAAGAGACAAAATGAAGAACAGAACTGTGAGTACTACAGAGGGGACACAAACATGTCTCAGTAGAACTGGGGAGCCTATAACTAGAGTTGCCATCTGTCTATATGTCGTGTGGCCAGACTATATTTCTCATTAATTTAGAGGGGACCTGGCCCCCTGTGATTACAGGCCTGTCCATATTTCAGCTTTCTCAAAGGTGACAATCATACCCATAACACAAATGGCTCTTATTCAGAAATTTGATTTTGATAATTCATGCAGCTGGCCTTGTTGGATCAGAAGACTTGTTTTATTTATTTAGATTTTTACCCTGCCCTATCCCCTGAGGCACTGGGTGGTTTACATAATAGAAACATACAAAATAAAACCTATTAAAAATAATAATACATTCCCACCCCCTTGCCCATTAAATGCTTAGCTGAATAAATACATCTTACATTGTCTCTACAAGAGCTCCTTTCGCCTCTACAGCCAGACACAGACTGTCCCTCTTCAGCAGGTGGCCTCTTCTTATGATCGAGAGTGGGCGTGGCCAGCCTTCTAGTTCTTTCAGCCTTAAAGGGCCAGTGTCTATCCACTTTATATAACAGTCAGTTTGGGGGTTTTTTGAACTCAGACTGGGCTGGATCTGCCAAGCCCTTATCATCCAGTCCCTGCCTGCCCAGTGCTCAGGCTGGCACTGTCTACTTTTAAAGGGCCACTTCCTGCTACACCCTTCCCCCTTTCGGAGATAGGCCTATCAGAGATAGGTCTGGCTTACACTCATTCAAGCAGTGTGCAGCTTTTCATCATGTGGTCTCAGGGGTGGTGTTGGGATTGTCCAGACTTTATTGTCTTGGGTGATTTCAAGCTGAGGCCAGCCTTTTGGGAGTGGAACAAGAGTTCATGGTTGCCATGACAACCAATATAATATTGGTTTATAATATAATATTGGCATTTAATATTGCCACCCACAACTCCACAGGGCAATCCCTGTTCTATGCCAATGATGGTTACCATCCTCATTTTCACCAACAGCTACTGGACACTTCACCAGTTCCTGCTGCTTTTGACTGAGCCACTGTAACGGAGCAGTTCTCTGGGTTATGTGTCCTTGCAAGATCAGACCCCTTTGGAGTTACTTATTGCATGGAATTAGCTCTCAGCATCACTAGTTTACATCGTAGCCTTTATTCTCTGTACAAGTCCTAACAATATTTACACAGATATACACAGTCCTCCACCCTTAGTACACATATACACATAGTCCATGCATGTATCCTGTACCCAGGTCCAGCCAGGCCACCAGCTCTGGCTCAGGGCTGGAGACAGCTCTTCCCCACAGCTTCTGTCTCTTTTGCAGCTTCCTAACCAATACCAGGAAATTAGTATTTCCTCCAGCAAACCAGTCTCTGACTAGCCCCAGTTCCACCAGGCCACTGCCTCTGGTGTGCTACTCACATTCCGGGGAGTCTCCTGTAGGCTCCTTCCAATGCTGTACCTCTTCAGTAGACAGGAGAGGGTAGTCCCCAGGTTAATCCTCAGCCATCCTAAGTCTCAGGCCTCATATAGCTTCAGGACTATGGTTTCAGGACTATGATCAGTGGTCCTCAGCAGCCATCTCCAACAGTGTTCCTCTCTCCAGGACAGACTGAAGCCCCTCTGACTTGGGCTTCTCTTTATATTTCTGAAGTGGGTGTTGCTAGCCCTCTAGCCCTTAAAGGGCCAGTACCTCCCACTCCCAATTCTGTGCTCTCTATGGGTTAGCTCTGTCAGGCCCATACTCAACCCTCAGGCCGATGCAGGCTCTACAGAGCTGGCTCACCTAGACCTCTTAAAGGGGCAGCAGTTCACTCAAGCTGCTCCTTGCCATAGCCATGCACCTCCAAAATATCCACACACAGACCTTCTAGCTGATCTTGCCAAGGCACATGAAGCGTACAAGGCTGCTGTACAAGGCTGCTGTCAACTGGTGCAGACAGCAGACCTCCTCTATCAGTCCGGAGACCGGGTATGACTTTCGGCCACCCACTGCCATTCCCTAAAACCCTCCTGGACCACCAGTTCTTGGGCCCTTCATGGTGGTCCAACAGATTAGCCCTGTTGCTTTCAAGCTGCAATTACCCCGCCAGCTCCCAATGGATCCAATTGGTCTCTCCAAAAATCATATCATTCTGACCCATTCCCTGTCCTCTCGTTGCCACCTCTGTCGGTCCAAGGTGAAGAAGAATACCATGTCCATGAAATCAAGGACTCCCATTTTCACCAAGGGCACTTAGAATACCTTGTGCATTGGGCCAGCTACAGCCCTGACGAATGCTCATGGTAACCAATGACCTACATTCATGCTCCAGCTCTCCTCCGCACCTTCCACCAACAATACCTGGATAAACCAGCACCTCTCTCCAGGAGGCACCCTTTGAAAAGGCGGCTCCCGTCACCTGCAGCTGCAGGTGAGGAATCCTTTAGCTGTGCCAACACTGCCCCATAGACAGCACCTGAAGGTGAGGGATCCTGGAGCTGCACCAGCACTTGCCCACAGGCAGCGCCTGTTCCCGCTGACAAGGGATCCACTAACCACACCAGTGGTGGACCACAAGTAATATGTGCCCTTCTGCCATGGAGGCTACGGCCTCAACCAATCACAGCTGGCTCTGGGCACCTGGGGCAGGACAGGAAGTCCAGAGCACCTCCTCCCTTTCCCCCTTATAAGCAGATGTCACCAGAAAGACAGTTTTATCAACTCACCTGCCCAGGTAAGCCCCCCTTGTCCTTCCTTGTCCCACTGTGCACTCCCTCCTGCCTCCTCATTCTTCTAGCCTGTTGTAGCTCCTTGTTCCACTGGTGTTCATGCTAACTGCTTCCTTGGTTTGACCTGCACCCTGACTCAACTATGCCTTTGCCTGCCCCCACCTGCCAACGTTCGTGCTAACTGCTCGTGGTTCCAACGCATGCTTTGTCTTCAACTCCACCTGCTGCCCAGCCCTTACAATCAACAGGGTACAATTTCCCCTGTTGATCTCTTGGTGTAGATCCTCAACCAAAGCCACAGGCACAGTCTTGGTACTATACCCAGAATGAAAGCCAGACTGACACAAGTCCAGGTATCCAATAGCATTGAGATGACCCTGAAGCTGCTAGGCCACCATCCATTCAATAAAAGAGGGAGGTTAGAGACAAGGGTGGTAGCTGTCCAGGGAGTCATGTTGCTGTCCAGCAACATAGAATGGTTGTTTCCTTTTGTAAAGACCCTGTACCTGCAAATGCAAAAACATAATAATTTCAACTCTACTACAAAGTGTTCCAGAGTCCCCATACACCATATTAATGGTTTTTGGTCTACTACAGAAATCACAAGAATACCAGGTAAATGTTCTGATCTTTGCAGTGGGGGATCCTGCAGATGATACCCTGTGTTCTGCTTCTCACTGAAGAGAGATAGAAAGATTATAAGAAGGTGGAAAAGACTTTTGATGTCCATTTTATAAGTAGACAAAACTTTATATATTCTGAGCAAAATTTAATGAGATTCCAGAAACAAGGAGAAACAGAAGAAGCCTTTATCACTGCAGTCCACACACTTGCTGAAAACTGTAACTATGTGATGTTAAAAGAACTCATAGGATATTAGAATTGTTGTTGTAAGAGACACTGATCTCTCAGCACAGCTTCAATTAGACCCAGGTCTTACATTAGCAAAGGCTATAGCAATAGTGAGGATGCAAGAAAACATAAAGAAACTGTTTGATTTACAGTCTAGCACAACAGGTGAGACTGCACCAGATAACATGGACACAGTAACAAGACAAATCCCCAAAGCAGAAAGTTCACAGAGAGTTTTGGATTATACTTTGTTGAATACAAAGAAAGGGACATGTGGAGTGATCATAGAGTTGCTGGTCCTCCACAGTTCCTAGAATGGAACTGTGGTATGAAGAAGGGGAAGAATAATAAAGGAGGACATAGGCGACACGTGGGAAGGCACAGGGGGCATGCGTCTCCCTCCCCCCCCACCCCAATTTTGGAAGTCCTGTAGAACTCTATAGAACTCCTGCCCAGCCCCCATTTCTGTGCGCTCCTCCGCCCCCCGCAGACTATCAACAGTTACCTACCAGTCACCTGTGCAGGAGGAGCTTCCTGTGTGGAGGCTTTCGGTTTTAAATCTAAAAACGGCACCTGGTGCCATAGTCATATTTTTTTCTGAATCAACTTTCTCCTTCTGTCCAGAAGAAAAGTACACCCACCTGTGAGCACTCTGCTGTTATTGACTTTCCCAGTCTAGAAGCCATCAGTGTGACTTCCTTTCCCACTCATTGCCTTGACCCTTCCTGCACTCACAGTCCCCAAACACCACTCTATCCATTTATCCTTTGCCCTTGCAAGACCTCAGCTTTGACCCTTTTCTTTTCTCTCAAATGCTAGATTGGGGCCTCTCTTGTTTCCCTACTGTCATGTATGACTCTGGAACACTTTGTAGTAGAGTTGAAATTATTATGTTTTTGCATTTGCAAGTACAGGGTCTTTACAAAAGGAAGCAACCATTCTATGTTGTTCTATGGCGCAACTGTTCTATGCTCTATGCCATTTTGGCCACTAGGGTAAATATGGTAACTACTCATTCTAAAGTAATTTAGAATTCTAAACTCCCAACATCCCTGCACATAGTGATACCAGATACAGTACTACAGGTATCTAACTTTAGGAAGTAAACGCCAGGAAAATGGTTGTTTCTTTTTGTAAAGACCCTGTATTATTTGTATTTACAGATAGCCCACCTAATATCAGTATTTAGTATTAGCCACATAAATGATATTCACATATTCATTTATTCAGATATTTCATTTTATTTATTTTGGTCACTGGTATTTTGGTCATGTCATTTCAGGATTTTTTTACTGAATTTTAGCACTATTGCACGCAAAACTGTTGCATAATAGCACTAAATCATGCCCAACCAAAGTAACTGAAATACCAAAGTGGCCAAAATACCAAAATGATTGAAATAATTGAAACAAAATACCTGAATAAATAAATATTCATTTCCACAAATGAAACGGGAACTGAATATTGGTTCGTATTAGGGCTGAAAGTTCATCCTCGATTTACTTTGATTCCCATTGAGAATCCTGGTCCTTGATTTCATCCTAAAACGAGGACAAACCAAGAACCAACAGTGTCAGGCTGTAATTCTTGATGAGAAACAGCAAACTGGCTGCTGGACTTTGAAACTGACAAGTGCCGGACAGAACTGCTGGGGAGCCCTCTTGAGCACTCCCAGATGGTGCTTATCAGTTTCAAAGACACTTCACCCCCAACCGTCTCAGCTGATAGGCAGTGTGGAGGGGAAGCGTGCCAGGTTGGCCTTTGCAACTGATATATGCCGGACGGGAGTTGGGGAGCCCAGTTCAGAAGTGCTCCCAGCTGGAGCTTTTTCCCTTTCAAAGGCCACTTCCCCGCTACAGCGCCTACCAACTGTGAGGTGCTGTGAGGAGGGGAAGCATGACCAGCAGGCCTTTGCAACTGACAAGCACTGGTGGGAGCCCTGTGGAACCTGGATTCCCTAGTGCTCTTGGCTAGTACTTGTCAGTTGCAATGGCAGCTTCCCCTGTACACTGACTATCAGTTTGATGAGAAATATTGAGATTTTGTACCCAATCAAGGAACCACCAAGAATTTGATCCCAGTCCTCAAGATCTCAATATTTCTCGCAACAAGCAAATTTGCTTCTCATTTCAGCACTTTGTCAGACCTAATTTGGGGTGAGTTGGTCGGATACAGTATTTGCTGCAGATATCTATTTCAGCTCTACTGTGGGGTTATACTTACTTCATTTGTATCTACTGCTGTATACACTAAGGTCAAATCAACATCAATATCGCCATATTCATCCAAGGTTACAGGACCCAGCGCACCTGTGAAAACACAGAAATGGACACTAATGGAGCTTGGGCGCTTTCCCAGCAGGCATTCATATCCAATAGAAATAGTAGGTTAAATGAAAAGAGAGACGTCTGGTTTCAGAGATTTACTTCCTGCTCACTTTCAACACTTGAACTGGAACCTCCATTAATCAGTAATTAAATCTCACCCACATCATCCCAGAACAAAAAGAATGGCTACAGTCAAAGCCCCCTGCACACCCAAATGTAGCAGGGTTATTATTATTATTATTATTATTATTATAAACATTTATATAGCACCAGCCATGTGCCTGGCACTGTACAGAACATAGAAATAGACATGGTCCCTGCCTGTGGCTTACAATCTAAAAGACAAGGCGGGGGAAACAGGGAAAGGGGACAGTGGGAGAGATAGGGGAGAAGACAAACCCTCTGTTCATAGATATGTCCGTCATTTCAGAACAACACAGTTCCACAAGGTCTCTTTATTTTTAACTTTAATCTGGGAACCTCAACAGGAGAGGTGACAGCATAGAGCTATTCCTCCTGATCTGTACCAGCCACGGAACCTCTCTTATATCAGGGTATCCCCAAGAGACCCTATCTTTCCTCTCAACACTTCCAGTGCAAACATGAAGATAATTTATCCTAAACTTATCAGTTTTCCACCCATTGTTTTGCATTCTACTTATACCTAGGATATTTTATG
Source organism: Sphenodon punctatus (assembly GCA_003113815.1). NCBI lineage: Eukaryota > Metazoa > Chordata > Lepidosauria > Sphenodontia > Sphenodontidae > Sphenodon > Sphenodon punctatus. The sequence goes on from QEPC01000841.1 coordinate 5,910,863, forward strand.
TGTATGGCTATTGCTTAGCCTGCTTCTTTAATACAGAATATCATGGCAGTATGTTTGGCAAAACCAATTAACAAAAAATGAGAGGGAAACGAATTCACTGCTATGTTTGGACCAAATCAGCAATGAGGGGGAATTTTCCTGAGCTCCTTCTGAAAAACAAAACTCCTTTCTGTGCCACTCCATCTCTCTTGACTTACCCTGTGAACTGTGGAACACAACTGCCCTTTATTACCTTCATATGTGATATTCCGGAATTTGTCAGGAGAAATTTGCTCCCCGCCCACAAGAAAATTCTTCAGGACATGTCCAAAGAGCAAGACAGCATCCAAATAGCCAACAATGAAGTAATCTTTCAGCTACAAGAGTTGGGGGGAAAAACAAAAGATGTGGTAACACAGAAGCCTGGTTTTGTGACTGTCACAAAATTTCAACACAATTGATGATGTCTGCTCAGCAAAGACCCTGCGTGCTTGCACACAGGACCGGGGGGTGGGGAGGTGGGGGAACTGCTGCGAACCAAAATCATGGCAGGGGAATCACAGGAAGCTCTGTTTGTGTTTTTAATGTCCTCAGTTCATTTCTGTCATGATTTCACTCATGGGTGACAAGGCTCAAAATCCAGTCCTGTCTCCTGTGCGTGAAATCACAGCATAAATGGACACACTCGCCAGCTACTGACTTGCCTCTAATTTTCCCTTTTTAGGGAAGGTTATTGAACAGGCAGTGGCACTGCGGCTCCAGGCGCATTTGGACAGCGTTGGCTTCCTGGACCCTTTTCAATCTGGGTTCCATCCCAGCTATGGTACGGAGACAGTGTTGGTGGCCTTGGTGGATGATTTCCACTGGGAGATGGGCGCAGGATGTTCAACATTCTTGATCCTGCTAGATCTCTCAGCCGCATTTGACACCGTGGACCATGGGCTGCTGCTGAGACAGCTGTGAGACCTGGGGGGTCTGGACGGGACTGTCCCTGGGTGGTTCTGTTCATTCCTCTCAGGGAGAAGCCAGCGGGTGGTGCTGGGGGCTGAAACATCAAGCCCAGGGGCGTAGCTAGGTTGGAATGGGCCCAGGGACAAGAAATGGACTGTGCCCCCCCCCGGCCGGGGGGGGGCACAGGTTGTAGCAAAGGTTGTTGCAAAGTTTGCAAAGTTGCAGCAAAGGTTGTAGCAAAGTTGTACTTTGCTACAAAGTAGCAACCTTCTGGCTCCC
>QEPC01000841.1:5912171-5929317 GCA_003113815.1 Sphenodon punctatus
AATTTTATTGTGTGTTTTTATGATGTAAGCCACCCCGTGATGCCGTAGGCATGAAGGGGCAGCTAACAAATATTTATAAATAAATAAATTAAATAAATGGGCTGACGACATTAAAACCCCATGCATATGAGCAGAGTTTCTCCTAATCACCCTGCCATGATTTCAGCTCATTGCAGTCCTGTCTCATGTGCAAGCATGGCACACGCTATCTGAGAATCAAGTGGCAGAGGTTGCTGCAAATCAACCTAGTGAGGGGCATTGGCAAAGCTATGGTGGGACCCTAAAAATAGGTTGCTGCAGGGCGAGATTGGACCATACAAGCAGGATTCAGTGGGCGACATCCCAGAACTTAAACCTGAGGGTAGTACAGGTCAAAAAGCAGAGGTACATTGGCAGAGCTGTGGAGGCCCTTGAACAAGACTAACAAGGGGTGCTCAAGGCGACATGTCTTTTCCACAGAGAGCCCCAGGCAGCTACTAGTTTGTGTGTGTGTTCTAGACTCCGCAGAGGGGACTAGAGAGCCATTCTTTTAAAATGTGGATGACATTCAGATGCTCTAGGAAGGAGATTCTGTGTAAGCCCCACCCCTTCCCCCAACAAAGCTGGTGTTGACCTTTACCAGCTTCTCTGGGGAACATCTGATAAGTGTTGATAGTCATGACAAAATTTGAGGGTTTATCTGTATTTTTGCACAGTTTATCTGCCTTTTTCTGTAAACCTGACACTATACAAGCCAACTAAAGAGTATTTTTGGCCTTTGAGTGAAGTATCACACTATCTTTGATTTTTGCATCATGATGTTGCATCATATGTGATGCTGTCACATTGTACCAGGAGGATACGATGTAGTCCTGCATCAGCACAGTGTCACAACGTAAAGAGGTAAATTGCAACTACCTACTGTCAGGGGCAGGCAAAGTTCCCAATCTGAAGAGCTGCACATCAAGGTCTTCATATGGCCAAGGGCTGCCATCAAACGTCACTTTAGCCCTCATGCATGTGCATGTGCTCTCACAAAGTCGCACACACTCTCTCACTGGCCTGGGGCATCTGCTAGCCCCATACCTGCTGCTCATCTTTTTCATTGCTGCACATCTGATTGACATTGCTCACCTCTCCTGCCTCCTCCACACACTGACACAGCTAGCCAGCACTGGGCGCTCACCCTTTCTGCCTCTTCCATGTGCCAGCAGGGGCGCCTAGAACTCCTGTCACTGCTGTGAGTGCCCAGCGCTCGGCAGTCTCTGTTGGGACATAGAGGATGCAAGAAGTGCAAGCACTAGATGGTGCACATGAAGGAGGTGGAACTGAGGAAGCCATATGGACACCCGACTCTAGGCAGCCATTTGTTCCAAGAGCCACAGGTGCTGAAGAACGTCATGTGGCTCCCAAGTCACCATTTGCCCACCTCTGCACTATAGCATGACAATGCAAATGATATGCCTTGTGGGGCAAGTACAAAAGTAACAACTTCCACGTCTAGGCCCCTCATGCATGAACACCAATGAGGCACATGAAACAGTGATGCATAAAATTGCTAGCTTACCATGTTGACTTCATGGGGATTTTCAGAAACCATGCTGTAATTGGACGGAGGCAGCGTCAGGACAAGGACGTTTTTCATGTAACTAGCTGATGTGACATTCTCAAAGTACATGTTACTGCAAAGGAAAGCACAAGTGCACCAAAGGAAAATTAACATCAAGAGCAATGAAAACCATATGTTTTCCAACCCAGAAAGAGACCTTTCCCTCTGGAAATATTGATTAGCAGATTGTTTTTTTATATTATGGACCTCTTCTTATTGTGGACAAAACTCTTTCCAAATGCAGCAGGTACTATGAGTTATGAATTATGGTATGACATGGATGTATGTGATGTCAGCATTGATGTATTTATGGAAACCTAAAGGTGTTTGGTGTCTACATGATCCATACCACATATTACACATTGGAATGGTTAAATATCAGTTGTTTGAAATGGAGTAAAAGTTAGGGTAAAACGTATCAAACTGTATTGGAAGATAATTCAAAATGCCTGAGTGCCAGGCACTGGCAATCCCCAACCTCCCCAAAAAACCCAACAAGCCAAACCTGGCTTGGTCTGTAGCTGAGGCACAAACATTTGAGTGTCCTTGGACACATCAGTCAAATTCACCTTATTCTGTGAAAAACATGACAATCAAATTCAAACCACATTCTTTTAAGAAGAACATCTGGATGGCAATTGAGGACCATGCATACTGGATGGTGCGATAGGGCTTCAAGGTGGGTCGGGAAGAAGATTTGCTAACACTTCCCCTGTGGAAATTTACCAAAGACTGAGACAAAGGTTGTGAACAAACAAGACAGTAGCCCACACCAAGCCATTTAACCGGCTACATGGCCACCACCCACCAGACATGGAGCTCCCACACTGTCATGGGGAGGGGGGGAAGGACACAAAGGGAGGAACCAGGAAAGCGTCAACAAGGAGGGGAACCCCAAGGGAATTTGCTGAGGTGAGACAACTCCGTTCCGTGCTCCACGGCAAGTTGCTGAGTAACGTGCCATCAGGATAGAGTGGTGGCCCTGACATCTACAAGAGATTAGGCCTCTATCATCATTGGGTGCCGAGCAGATGATACTGGAGTGTTCCCTCTCACCTCTCACCCACCAGTCACACCTGATGCTCACCACAGGGGACAGAAGGATCAGTGTCAAGCATGAGGATAGAGAGGGCAAGGTCTCAGGGAAGGAGCAGGGTCAGTCACACAGATGGGGGATGCGAAAAAAACGCCAGAGGGTAGCAGACACACGTTCACTCATTCTCTCAATCACTCTCTCACTCACTCTGTTGGGAAATACACTAGGGGTCTGGGCACTCACCAACCAGCTTCACTCCGCTGCACCATCCACACTCGCACTCTGACAAGGAAGAGTGGGGGGAGGAAGGGGTACAGCAGGACAACAAGGACAAGGTTCACATTTGCAATTGCTGTGCTGTGTGTCTCACAGCACTGGCATTTATAGTGTCTGCTATGCCCCCCGACGTGCTCTCAGCCGCAGGGAGCGGCGCAACGGCATTGGCCCCGCCCCCGCGCCTTGCAAAACAGCGGGGGGAGGCCCCAGCACCACGCTATGTTGCGGCGCTGCCCAGACATCCCCCAGACTCTTCTGCTGGGGAACCTGCGGCAGCAGGAGAAACCGGGGATCGAGCCCCTCGGCAGACTGAGGGCCCCCGCTGCCACTGCCGCCACCTGCAAAGGAAGGGGGCAGTCCTGACACACACACAGCAGGATCCTGTAGCATGTGAAGCCCGTCATGTGGGCAAATGCAGCCTAATGTGTGCCCACAAGTCCACATCCCATCAATTAGTTTGCATGCAGCCTCCACATGTACAGATTCACCAGCACTATAGAATTTATTTACAAATTTATTTATTTACAAAAAATTTCTATCCCGCACCCTCCTGCAACTCAGCAGCTCGGGGCAGGTGAAAAGCCTAGAGCATTCCAAGGAATTATCACTTCCAGCTCCTCTCTCCACTCACACTCTTATGGCATGCACGTCACATCCACCCACTGTGCCATTTCAAACATGCTTTCTCCCAGCTCTTCCTGGTTGGCAGTTTGTGCCTGACACTTGCTCTTTCCCAGCTGTTGCATTCTCCGTAATGACTTGCTACGGATTACCATTGCTGGGCCCATGGCTCAAACTGACAGCTAGGCAACAACCAGCACCGCTACCACCACCACGCAATCACAGCCACTTTACCAATCCACCTGCCAACGCTGCATTCCCTGGACCAAGGAAAAGACCAAGGACTTCAACACTCTATGGGGGGATCAGAAGTTCCAATATGCTCTGGTGAAGTGGTACAGGAATGAGGTGATCTTCCAAGAGATCTCAGTCCAAATGGCACAGCAGGGCTACACCCGGAACATGAACCAGTGCCGGCAGTGTGCCAAGGACTTGAGGCATGGATACAAAGAGGTTCGGGACAACAACTTCACCTCTGGCTGCGGGAGACATAGTCAGGGACCCATGTTGATTGTGTTGCTGCAATTTGCAGTGATTTTCACAGAATCAGCCTATCCTCACAGTGACAGACTGAAATTGCAGTGAAAGTGCAGTGGGAGTGATCTGCAGGATCTTTAAATCCTGACTCAGGCATAAACTTGTCGCATGACCCCAAACTAAAACTGCTGTTGGAAACTGCCGTCTGTCAGGGAGGTGTGACCATGACCCCTGAGGGTAAACAGGCCCCTGGGAGATGAATTGTGGGTGGATGGGGTCTTAAGGGTTTGGGTGTGGGAGGTCTGAGGCTTTAACATGAGGTGGGAGTTATGGGGTGCTGAAATTCCAGAGGATTTGAGTCGTATTTGATTAACAAAGTTGTTATTCTATGTCAAACCTGGTGCAAATTTGCTTACCAGCATGCTTTTTCATGGATAAATTGTTGCATAACTATGCAAATCAAGTTAATTATGCAAATATTAATGCTTGTGGTGAATTTGCAGAATTTGGCTTCACTGGTTGCATAATTTAAGATTTTTTGGAACAGTGACCCTGGGCATAGTTCTATTATGAGCTTCTTGACCAGTTTGTCTGTGTGGATGGAGCCATCATTGCATCCCACCTATATGGCTGCACCTTCATGTGGGTGCAGAAGTGGGTGGATATGGCTCCCGCACTGCCCACTGCCACTGCAACCACTCTCCTGCCATGGAAGCTGGGACCGCCGGCAGACATCCTTCCATGCCCATCCCTGCTCCAGAGCCAGCACGGATAAATGCGGACACTGACACTGTGACTGTCAAAGTGTATCCCCTCAAGAGCCAGCCCTTGTTCGTGCAGCCACCGAAGGTTCTGTTTGAAGGCATAGAGGACCCAGATACCACCTTTGTAGAGGAGGCAGAGAAGATTAGTATGTTAATGCACCGGGGTGGGGTGGGGGGGTTGCATTTACACAGCAGCATGATAAAGACTTCTGTTTATGATTATCTAGTTATGTTGTGTGTGTGTGTTTTTTGTTTACTGTGTTGACACATGGCCAGAAGAATGCGGAGGAGCAGCAGGAAAATCACTGAGAAACAGTTCCACAGAATGGGAATGGTAGGCATAGGAAGTGGGTGAAGAGGTACAATGGTGGGTCCATGGGCTGGCAGGGTGGGAAGGCACCATGGTGGGACAGCAGACTGGCAGGGGAAGCCAAAATGGTGGCCGAAGGGAGATTGCACGAATGGCGGTGGTTGATTTCTGTATGTTCTTCACTCTTCTACAGTGATTGTGGGAGGAGAGCTGTGTGGCGCTGAGATCCCACTGCAGCAACCACTCCAGCAGCCACATAGGCCAGGTACTCATTCCTGCTTCCCTTTGGACAGGCAGAGGGTTCAAAATTGGGTGGGAGGGGACCTGAAACACTGGGTCGGGAAGATGGATGGGGCTTTTCTTGTTGCCTTGCTACAGTTCTGCCAGTGCAAGGTGCACAGATGAAATCCCTTGTCACAAATCCAACCTTGTGTTGGATTTGACTGGGGATAGATTGGGGCTCCTCTTGGTGTACTGACCACACCACTCCACAGCTGATTCCCTGATTGGTCTAGCTAAGCTGGTCTCAGAGATGGTGTTGCAATCACCCAGATTTATAGCCTTGGGTGTTTTCAACATACACGCTGAGGCTGGCCTTTCAGGGGCAGAACAGGAGTTCATGGTCACCATGACAACCATTGGCCTATCCCAGATAATATCTGTCCCGATGAGGTGGGACACATATTGGATCTGATGTTTTGCACCAGCCTGGAAACAGGGGTTCTGATTATCGGGGGTGTTGTTACAACACCCATGTTATGGTCGGACTATTACCTTCTGAAAGCCCAGATCCCAGCTCTCCTATGCCCTCATCAAGGTGCTGGACCTGTTAGGTTGGTTCACCCCTGTAGATTAATGGATCCAATTTGTTTCCAGAACTCTCTTGGGGATTTACCTACTGACCTTAGCGGCTACTCTGTCGATGACCTGGTTGCTTTGTGGAGTGACATCTTGACCATGGCCATCGACATGGTTGCACCCAGGCATCCACTTCCACTGCTGCAGCAACACAGGACCCCCTGGTATACAGAGGACCTGAGACAGCTGAAGCAGGAGAGTAGGCAGTTGGAGCGCAGGTAGCACTTGACTCAATATGAAGCCAACCAATTACAGCATCAATTGTTTTTGAAGAACTATGTTGTGGCTGTGATGGCGGTGAAGAAAGCTTTCTTCTCCACTATCATAGTGTCTGTAAAATCTCATCCAGTGGAGCTGCTCTGGGTGGTGAGAGGCCTGGTAACTCTGGTCTGCCTCTGTCCAGAAATGGAGTCATCTACTGCTCATTGTGACATTTTTATTACTTACTTTGCAGACAAAATCACTCTTATTCACCATGACTTGGGTGCTACCATTTTCGTAGCAGAATCAGAGTTTCAGTTTGGGGTTATGGAAGCTCAGTCCTGTCCTGTTTATTTGGATTGGTTTCAATTAGTGTCACCTACCGATGCAGGGGAGGTGCATGGAGTAATGAGGACAACCAGTTGTGAACTAGATCCTTGCTCATCATGGCTGGTGAAAGTCAGCCGGGAAATGCTGGGGCTGTTGCTGGCTGGGGTTGTCAACACCTCCCTTTGGGAAGGTAGGGTATCAGGCACCCTTAAAACTGCAATGCTATGGTCCCTGCTTAAGAAACCATGTTTGGATGCTTATTCTCCAGCCAGCTATCAGCCTGTCTCTAACCTTCTCTTTTTAGGGAAAGTTATTGAATGGGTGTTTGCCCAACAGCTCCAGGCTCAACTTGACACTGAACCTGTCAGATTCCTGAACCCATTTCAGTCAGACTTTCATCCTAGGTATGGCATGGAGACTGTGCTTGTGGCCTTGGTCAATGATCTGCACCTGGAGATTGACAAAGGGAATTCTACACTGTTGTATATGTTAGATCTTTCATCGACCTTTGATACAGTTGACCATGAGGTTTTGTTAACACAACAGCTGGACCTGGTGAGGGCGTGCAGGACTTCTCAAGTGGGTTCACTCCTTCCTGTTGGGGTGGTCCCACACAGTGATGATTGGCGATTACTCCTCGTCGTCCTCTCAGGACCTCCTCTGTGGAATTGTGCAAGGTTCTATTCTGTCTCCCCTCTTGTTCAACATGTATATGAGGCTGCTAGGTGAGGTCATTTGGAGGTTTGGAGTGAAGTGCCATCAATATGCTTATAACCAGAGTTCCTCGTTTTCTCTTTGCAACAGAAAACCAAAGAAAAACAGATTTTGCCTTTTTCCAGAAAACCCCCCCAGAGCTTTTGCTTTTTTCCAGAGAATTTTGCAGAAAATGGCAAAAGCTTACAGGTTTTGGAGGACACAGAGAGCGCGGGGTAGTGAGGACAAAGAGTGGAGCTGAGGGGAAGCAACCTAAAGGAATGTGCTGTGGAGGGGCCAGGGCTCTGAATTTGTAGGTGGGTTTGGGGGGGTGGGGCATGGGCACTATGAATTGGGGCACTCAGGTATTATGCCGGTACTCCGAAGTCTGCAGCACTGACTGCCTATAGCTTTCTGGGCACAATTCAAGGTTCTGGTTTTGACATTTAAAGCCCTAAATGGTCTGGGCCCCACATATCTGAAAGCCAACTTGTCCTTCCATGCCCCACTGTGGCCCCTGCGATCAGCCAGGAGCGCCTTCCTGTGGGTACTGTATGCTGTTGCAACAAGGGCTTGCAGAACGATGTTCTTGTTTGCTGCCCCAATGTTTTGGAACTCATGGGACCGAGCCGGAGTGGATGGTACTGTTCTTGAATTGTTCCGCTCTTTCCTGGCCAAGAGAACTTAACGTGTGGTGCTGGGTGATTGCTCATCTTTTCTCTGGGACCTCACGTGTGGAGTCCCACAAGGTTCTATCTTATCCACTCTCTTGTTCAACGTGTACATGCAGCCTTTGAGGGAGGTCGTCAGAGGGTTCAGTGTATGGTGCCATCACTATGCTGATGACACCTAACTGTACCTCTCTTTTTCAGCAGACTCAGGCCCGTCAGTCTTGGTGCTTACCAGTTGTCTGTCAGCTGTGGGAGTCTGGATGAGGGCAAGCCTCCTGAAGCTGAATCCCAACAAGATGGAGGTGATACTTGTGAGAAAAGCTGGGGGAGTGGAGGCCCCATCATAGATGGCATCCATCTTCCACTGGCATCTCAGATCCACAGTCTGGGGGTGGTCCTCGACCCACAGCTCTGCCTGAATGTCCAGGTGGCAGCTGTAGCAAAGGGCACATTTCGCCAATTACATCTGGTGTGATAGCTTAAGCCATGTGTCTCAGATGTGGACCTTGCCACTACTATCCATGGTTTTTTTTACCTCAAGACTGGATTAGTGTAATGTACTCTATGTGGGGCTACCCCTGGTGGCAGTCCAGAGACTGCAGCTGGTGCAGAATACAGGGCTCATTTCCTCAAGGGGATGAGATATTGCAAGTACATTACACCAGTGCTCCATTCCCTGCACTGGCTGCCGATAGTCTTCCAGGCCCAATTCAAGGTGTTGGTTCTGACCTTTAAAGCCCTTAACAGCCTGTGCCCCACTTATCTGCAGGATCGCCTCACCCCCCGGGTTCTGGACTGGCCCCTGCGGTCGGCTGGAAGCGCCCTCCTTGAGGTGATGACGACTATGAGGAGGGCATTCTCAGTGGCTGCATCGCTGCTGTGGAATTCCCTCCCACCAGAAGTCTGCCTGTCCCTGGACCTCCCCTCTTTCCGATGACATTGCAAGACCTGGCTGTTCCGCCAGACCTTCGGTGTGGGAGATGGGTGATTTGGGGGGGGCTAGGTAAGGGATGGGAAATTATGTTTTTATGCTCTGCCTGGGTTATTTTAATATTTTATGTGTTTTTATTGTTTGTTTTTACAATGTTATGAGTCACCCCAAGCTGTGAAAGCAGGAGGGGGAAGCAAATAAATTTAAATGCATAAATAAAATAGATAAATAACTCCCTTCCCCTGGAGGTTGGGTTGAGCCCGAGCCTGTGCATATTCCGGAGGCGGTATAAGACATTTTTATTTTAAAAGGCCATTTGGTAGGCAGGGATAGGGTGGTTGGGGTGGCTTTGGGGTAGGGTTGTGGAGGGTGGAAACTGGGAAGATGGTATTGGGCAGTCTTGATGGGGGGGTTAGGATACTGTCAGTCACTAGTAATAATATATATAATATTGTCTGTGAGCCACCCTGAGCCTTCGGAAAGGGCAGCGTATAAATAAATAAATAAACCTTAAGACCTCTGTGTTATTTTAAGCGTAGACTAGACTATTCTGTAGGCTAGTCTCATGCATGGGTTAATGCAGAAGAGGGTAGGACAAAGATATTACCCAATAGGGTTTAGGGGTTTCCAGCTCTGATTTATATGATTCTGATTAGGGCTGAAATTCAGTCCTTAGTTTTACTCGGTATTTACTAAGGATTGCTGTGCTTGGATCAAATTTACCGAGTACCAAGGAACCAAGTAATGGTCACGTTACTCAGTTTCCTCAGTAACTCCTTAATCAAGCAATCCAGCACAGTGGCCAGGAAGGGGGATAAGTGCAAGTCCCCTAATGTGGCAGGCAGGAAGTGGGGCAAGTGCAGGGGCAGCAGGCAGGAAGGGGACAGGAGGGGGGCAGGGGGAGTCAGCAAAGCAAACTACCCAAGAGGACATGGCCCGTGGAGTGGGAGTGGAGCCAGCTTCCTCCCTGCTGCTGCCGCTGCCACTGGTGAGGTCCCCCAAGCACTGTGACCCAGGTGGGGTCCCCACCACTGCACATCTCCCAGCTGCAGACCAGGAGATCAGGCTGCCATCTTTTCTCTGAGAGCATGCTGTACCACATTTCCCAGCATGCTCCCAGAAAAAATATGGCAGCTGAGAGATGTGCAGTGCTGGGCTACCCCAACTGGGTTGCAGCACTGGGGGGACCCCACCAGCAGCAGAATACAGTGAGCCAGCTCCACTTGAACTCCACGAGCCACATCCTGTTGGTGAGTTTGTTTTGCTGCCCCTTCCTGCCCACCACTTAGGGGACTCAGTAAAATACTTGGCAAAATATTCAGTATTTTACCGCGTACCAAGTACTTTACTGAGTACCGAATGATACCGAGTATTCGACAGTATTACCGAGCCGCTCCTGAAAACTTGAGCCTGGTACTCAGCTACTCAAAAATACTTGCAAATACTTTTTTCTTCAACTCGGTTCAGCCCTAATTCTGATTAATGATATGATTTGATATGACCTTACATCCCCTGCATTAAGGTCATGATTTCATGCTTGTGAAATCACAGCCCAGCGATAGGTGCCTTTAGAAAAAACCTAAAACAAATTAGATAAATGATGCAGAAGATGAGCCCTGGCTTAACCCTCCACCCCAAACATTTGAAAATGGCAAAAAACAAAACAAGATTGTGTGAAGAGGCTGTCTTGGATGTTTCTTGAAAGAGTATCTGCCCCACATACGAATTCATCTCATAATATTTCTACCTTGTGAGAGACAAGAAAAAGGAAAACCAGGGGGGAATACTTTACTTGTGTAGATCCACCAAGATGATAACTATGTCCTCATCCACTTCCTCTTTTTCTAGGACATTTCTGATGTCATTTGGAGTACCACACATGATGATCACTGCCAGGCAAAGGCAAACAGAGAGAGACATATATGAGAAGAAGAAATGCCATTTTTAGGAGGTTCTACTATAATGCAAATAAATAACGGAGTCAAAAGCAGAAGGATCAAAAGCAAAGGGCCTTTGAAGAATCATTCATTTTATCCTTTGCTGATTTTCTTGGCATTCCCACAGTAAGACTCTTCCTCCCCATTGAAGTAAGTAGCAGTGATTATCAGGGTTAGCACATTAACATCATATCCATAGATTTTAGCAGTGAGTGGCAAGTCCCAATAGGCAGGAGTGACCCTTTTTGCTACACAAAAAGTAATATATGAGAAAATGAGAGAGAGTCACGCTCAGGAAGAACAACTCTAAGCATTCTTCTTCTAATAATATGGGGAACTAAATTATGGCCTTAGAGCTCCTGAGTTGTGAATCCATTAGGGGAGATATGAAAATAATAGGAAGACAGTATTGTGTCTGTAGAAGATAACCTATTCCAGCAGGCCTTTAAAAAGAGAAGGTTCTCATCCATTTTATCAAAACGGGGGGGGGGGGGGGGGGCTAAAAGTTCATATCCTCATTTTCCAGAATCACTTCCTTGAACTCTTTCTTTCTGTGATGCAAGTGGAAAGCTCACCCCTCCACCAATGTGATGCAGATGATAGTGTATATCAAATAGAGATAGCAGAATGGATATGGGGAAGAAGGAATTCTGATCACCACTTACCATTGCTTTTCCGAGTTGGATCTTTCACAATTTGCCGTAGCTGATCCCGAGTCCTTAAGATCTCTTTAAACTTTGTTTTTTGAGAGAAGTAGGTAACTCTAGCCTCTAGGGCATTGAGGTACCTGAAGTGGGGGAGGGAATGTAAGAAGCAAATCAACCTATGGATATTGCTGTTCTACATCTCTGTATGACATAGGGGTGTGCATGTCATTTTTGTTATATCGATAATGAAAATTAAATTTGTCGTTTTCGTTATTGTTATTGCAATAACAAAAATGACAAAAAATAACAAAATAAATAACGATAATGAAAGCCATTATTGATTTCGTTATTGTCAGGCTCCAGGGGCGGAGCCAGGGAAAGGGAAGGGGGCGGGCGGAAGGGGAACTGGAGGGCTCCAGGGGCATAGTCAGGGAAAGGGGAAGGGAAGCGGGTAGGCAGGAAGGGGGATGGGGTGTAAGAAGTCTGGGATGTCCCTCAGATTAAACGAGGAAACCTCTCAGCCGCTCTCCAATACCAAGGAGATTAAGCACGCAGCATAAGGACCAGCCAAGCTGGTCTAAGAAGGCTTACGGCTGATCATCGAGGTTGAGGGATGGGAAGCCAGAAGCGAGGGATCAAGGAACCAGAGGCAGGGGAGCAAGGGATCAGGGGTAAGGAACAGGGAACCAGGGGCAAGGGAGCGAGGGACCAAGACTAGGGAGTGAAGAACCAAGACTAGGGAGCACTGGAGCAAGGGGCCAAGATTATGTAGCAAGGAACCAAGACTAGGGAGCAAGGGGTCAAGACTAGGGAGCGAGAAACCAAGACTAGGGAGCAAGGGACCAAGGCTAGGGAGTGAGAAACCAAGACTAGGGAGCAATGGGCCAAGACAAGGGAGCAATGGAGCAAGGGGCCAAGACTAGGGAGCAAGGGAAACCCTAGGGGTAAGGGGAGGAGCAAGGGAACCCTAGGGGTAAGGGGGGGAGCAAGGGACTAAAGGTAAAGAAGTGAGAGTCTAGAAGCAGGGAGCAAGGGGCAAGAGGAGCCCAAATCTAAAGGGCAGCAGAGGGGCTGAGGAACCAGCAACATAGAACAGGGGGGGATCAGGGAACAAGCCCTGAGGGGCATCAGGACCAATGGGGAGAGAACAGCAGGACATAAAGGAGGTAGGAAACATCCACACAGAACATCAAACACAATAGGACTTACACAACCTAAAAGAGCAACTAAACATACAAACAGGGCAAGGAGTGAATAGGAACCACCAGCCTAAACCACCTACAGACAACACAGAGAGGGGGAGGGAGCTGGGCACGGGAAGCCCCAACACACACACACTATAACAAGACAGGTATCAGGGGAGGGGAAGGGTATAGCACACAAGGAAACACTGAGGGAGCACAACACACTTAAGACTGACAACCACAAACAAACAGAACAAGAGGACGAGAAACCAGCAAGAGGCATGAGCTGAGCAAGAAATGATCTGAAGCTCCACACCTGCCACGTCTCCCAGCAGCTCTAAATATCCCTGGGAGCCAACTACAGCCCTAACCTATTTCCTTATCTTCCCCAAGCAACCTCTTCCTCTGGTATGTAGCCAAACTGGCAAACACTGCTACAGCTTTGGTTAAGTCAGAGGCTTTAGGGGCTAAACAAAGTTGGTATATTTTTGCCCCCGAGTTCCTCTCGAACAGCTCTCGAAAAGATGAGAATAACCTGATCCGAAGGTGGGCTAAAGCGGGACACTCAAGAGCAGATGCCTATTTGTATCTAGTGCCAATAAATCACAGGATCTGCACACTCTTTCTTCCAGTCGGAGGCCAAGATAACATCCCTCCAGGATGGCAGAGGGGAATACCCCGCAGCACAATCTTGAAAAAGCTCGCCTAATTTAAAAATTTGGGCAGGTCATGAGGTATGAGTGGTCCGCAAGAGGGGCTACGGGAGGGGGGGCGTAATCCCGGGAGACTCTCTGAAGCTGCCTCTGAACTGAGTCCAGCTGTAGCTGCTGGTCTGCAAGCCGTTCTTTGATTAAACGCATTGCAGGTTTAAGCCCCCTGGACATCAACTGCGTGGGAGAGAAGCCCAGCTTCCTGAACTCCCCCTCTACCCGTTCCAACCAGGGGGTCAACAGATTACTCTCCCTTGACATCCTTACAGGCCAGCGAGACCACTAAAGCTAGTCCCCCACTCGGTCTACCAAAACCCCTAGGGGGAGTTGCCCTTAAAGAAAGAATCCGGAAACCATCCAACTCCATAGGTTCTGTAGACCATGTTTCTTGAAGAAGGGAAATATCCTGCTTCTCAAGGAAGGTCCTAAAATCTGGGTCTCGCAAACGAGCCTTCCATCCAGAAATATTCCAGGAGGCAAGTTTTACGAGATCCCAATGTGATTGTCACGGAATGGGTTTATCTGGGGGGTCCCCCGTTTGAGCAAAGCAAGTCTCACCCTTCCCCACCGGGAGGCTCCCCCACACGATACCCTCTACAGGATCTGCCGATATTGAATGGAATGCCCTCGTAGGCAAGGGGACAGGTCCCCGTGATTCAACAGAACCCAATAGATCCAGGTCCACCTCCCCTCTCACCTCCCAGTCATTCAGCCCCCTCCCAAGATTTGTTTAGGATTTGTCTGCATAGTTTCTGTATAGATCTTAAAATCCGAAGCTTGTTGCCGGGGACCAACCTCTTCCCCCACCAACTGGGGTATTACCTGGCTATCCTCGTCTAATAACGTAATAGCCATCTGAGCCTTCCGTGCAGAGCATACAGGGCGGGGGGTCTCTCTACTTCGGCCTCGGTTTTTGATCTGATTCTTCCCCAAGGTGGGAACTGGTATAGGAGCCACAGATCTCAGCTGGGCAAGTTGGGAGCACAAGGAGTCTAGCTTAGAAAGCAAATGGGTCTGAGAAAAGGGCAGAGTCCCTTGGTCTCCCTCTCTTTGTGAGTGGAGCTGAATCATAGAGGAGGGAGCTTCGGCCTGAATGGATCGCACCTCTACCTCCATACTATGTGATATTAAGGGAGCTGACTGCATCCAGGAGTGCACTTCTTGCTGCTGGCTCCGCAATCCCATATCTGAGAATCGAATAATGGCCGTGTTTCAGTTTGAAGGGGGTGGGTGGAATCAGAAGGGCCGCTAGCTGATCCACATCTGATAATCCACAAGGGCCAGGTTCAGCTGCCACCCTTAATCTGCCCAGGTTTGTTCGAAATACTTTAGAAATAAAAACAGCCTGATCCTCAAGATATCCTTTCCTATCCCAGATCCTTCTTATAATCTCCATAGCATTAAATGTCACATTTATCATTTGCCTATCCTGAGCTATTAAAAGTTGGTCCACAGATCCAATGTGTTGCCTGGTAATGGGGAAATTTAGTAGCAACCTGAGATGTTCAGCTACATCCAATACCGTGTTCCGGGGGGAGGAGGCCTATCCTGAGGTGGCAGTATGATGAAGACCAAATTAAAGGGAAGGTGGTGAAAAGTATCCAGAGTTCCATTAAAGAGGGGAAGAGTGGAATTCGTCATTACCACTTCCCTGCCCGGGACAACTTCCTTCCCCTGGGGTGGGGGCCTAGGAGGGGAAGGAATGGACTGAGAGGGTAGGGAATGAAGACGAGCGTTAGAATCCTCCCCCTCTCGACAATACAATATGATCCAGCTTCTCATTAATCTGATTCATCTGAGTGCACATGAAGCGAATAGTATCCGTAGTTACCGCCATGTGGTTAGATGAAAAAATCAGTCAATAGGTCAGTGGACGGACCTGCTCCAACATTGCTACCGGTCAGAAGGGATCAAGAATCCCTTAGTGGAGTTAATGGGAGTGGAATGCCGGGGAAAAATAGTTCTCCTACCAGAGTCTGCTACGGAAGTAGAGCGAGGTGTTAATATGCTTGTGTCTGCTGTTAGAATCATCAAGGGGCCATCAGCTGCCGCCTGGGGGCCCAACTCAGGCTTGGAGAAAAAGGAGTCCAGCTTCCGCTGTTTAGGGGTTTTAGAGAGTGGGAGGCAGCCGTCCGCTGGATCTGGGAAAAGTCTCTTGCTGCCCGGCATCTAACCTCCCCCATGATAAAGCTGACCGGTAACAGAGGGTGAAACAATAGATCAAAAACAGGTAGCCCCCTGCGCCCGGTCACGCCGAAGGGTGAGCAAAAGGGCGCGCACCCTTTTGCGCATGACCCTTTTGTGCATGACCCTTAGGCGCACGCCTCTGGCGCCGCCGGAGGCTAACAAGCCCCTTTTTCTTACTTCCTGCAGGTCCAGAAGCTCCGCCCACCCCAGGGAACGCTGCACAGCTGACAGGTAGGTTCAGCCAATGATTCGCAAGCCCCGCTGTTCTCAGCACCAGCTCCTCGCCGCCGGAGGCTAACAAGCCCCTTTTTCTTACTGCCTGCAGGTCCAGAAGCTCCACCCACGCCAGGGAACGCTGAGCAGTTGACAGGTAGTTTTGGCCAATGATTCGCAAGCCCTGCTGTTCTCGGCACCAGCTCCCCCGTAATTGTATTGATAGAAAGTGATTTAGAAAGACATGTCTTTATTGTCTTTAGTGGGTGGGAGGTATTCTGGGAAGTTGGGATTGGAGTGGGTGGTTCTGGGATGAGGGTACGGTTTTTTGTAATGTATTTTAACGTTATTTAGTTGTATTATGTTTTTACTATTGTAAGCTGCCCTGATTCTTTTGGAAAGGGTGGGGTATAAGTTTAAATAAATAAATGGTAGTGATTTACGATTTGTCTCATTTGCTTCAATGGGAGAAAATGCTTCTCCCACTGAAATCAATGGGAAACCAGAGAACTGAAACGAAAACATTTGAAACCGAAATGAGATCCAAAATTTCAAAAGAACTGAAACCTAAAAAACCAAAACTGAAATTTTACCCAGAGTCCTACCTATACTACTTAGGGACCCGTGTTCACTATGTTTTCCCTATTGGCAGCAATGGGGAAAATGCAGTGAACAACTCAGTGAACCCTAACCCATTGCTGCCAGTGGGGAAAACACAGTGAACATGGATCCCTGTGTAACAAAGTGGAGTCCAGAGGCGTGCGAGCTTGCAAAATCAGTCCCTCAAGAACCCAGGCCCACACAGTATCTTCAACTCTTAGGTGTCCTTTATTACCGTAGGTTCAACCCACCACCAATATACAAACACGATCCATATCATATTGGGTTTAGGGTGCCCCTCACATAGGCTTCCCCCTGGCCAGGTGCAGCCCCTCCTGCAACCAGGCTCACCCTTCCTTCAATCCATCGCCAGCCTTTGGTTCAGTCACCTCCCATAATCCTCAGGTAGACCCTTTCCCCAGGCTCTGCTGGACAGGCACAGACCCTCCTGGAGCCAACTTAGAGGCACCAACTTCTCTCTCTCTCCTGTTTCCCCTGACTGAAAGCTCAACTTAGGCTTTCTAGGCTTAGGTCTAGCAAAGCCACGCCCAGTCCAGCTGGCCCTACGCAGGCATTTAATTGCCAGGCTTGGAAGACTAGCCCAGTTGAGGCGTATTAGGCCGCTAGCCTGCACTGTCTCAGCACCTACACCTCCCATGCCAGTACTAACCTTCCTTAAAGGGCCAGGCTCAGGCACCTGGCCTGACCCTGCTACACTGATCACTCATGAGACTTAAGATCACAATCTGCTGACTGCTTCATGCCAGCTCTGGCACAAGTCCCATGAAAAGTGAATGGAATTTGTGCTACTGCTAAGTGCTGGCACTGAAACAACCACTGGGAAACAGCCTGGGGGAGGTGCGGGGTGGGAAACAGTCTGGGGGGGTGCAGGGTGGGAAACAGCCTTGGGGG
>QEPC01000841.1:5929417-5947972 GCA_003113815.1 Sphenodon punctatus
TTTTGGGTTTATACATTATTTATTTTAAGCTTGATGTGCATGTAGACTGTGTTTTCCGATGTTAACCCTGGGAACTCCTTGCTGCTGTGTTGTGCCAGTGTTTTGTTTGTGTTTTCTGTGTTTCCCTGTGTTTTGGATTTATACATTATTTGTTTTAAGCTTGATGCGTATATAGACTGTGTTTTCCAATGTTAACCCTGGAAACTCCTTGCTGCTGTGTTTTGTCAGTGTTTTGCAAGTGTTTCCCTGTGTTTGGGGTTTATACATTATTTATTTTAAGCTTGATGTCCATGTAGATTGTGTTTTCTTCCATCCGATGTTAACCATGGGAACTCCTTGCTGCTGCATTATGCCATGCCACTGGCCTACCGTTCCCCTGGCTCTGCCTACCGTCCCCCTGGCTCTACACACCGGCTAGCCGGCAGGCCTTACTGCCCCTCCAAACTCAAAACCCACCAGCCGCCCCTGTGATCAAGTCCTATTGATTTCAATGTGATTTACTCATGCGTCAGTGAGTTTAAGATTAAAGCCATGATCCACAAACTACTTATTCCTGAGTAATTCCATTGAAGCCAAATGGGCTTCAATAGGACCTCTCCAGAGTAAGTAGTTTGTGGATTGCAACCTAAAGCAACAGACCCCCTCTTTTGCAAACACTTGAGGCAAAACAGACATGACAGTAGTGAGGCACTTCTCTGCCCCACCCCAGGGTGAACCACCACAGCTGCCACTCCTCAGGTTGGCGGGGAGGGTTGTTCAAATGTGCAACCCTTAAACCAGGCATGAGGGCTGCCAGCACAGGTGATTCCTCCATGCAGTCCAAGAAACTGTCCACACTGGATGGGACAGAACTCATGGGCCAATGCGGCACAGCAGGATCAAGCCTGGGAAGAGCTGCCACCAAAAAGCTGATGGAGGAAGCACCTCTCAGAACCCCCCCATTGGCTTTTTGGTGAGCATAGCCAGCTGCCAAACAGCTAATGGGGGTGCGCTCCTGGGGGTCCCCCATTGGCTGTTTGGTGAGTGCACACATCTGCCAAACAGCTGATGGGAGGAACCCCTGGGGGAAGTGCCTCCTGCCCATGCAAAAGGCAGTCAGCTGGCTTCGACAGGGACCAGCTGGCTGTCACTTTGCACAGGTGGGAGGTGCAGAAGAGGGGGGAGCAGCCTTTCCCAAAGTAATAGGGAGCCCCCACCCCCCCAGGCTTCTGCTGTGGGACTGGCTCCCAGTCACTTGGGAAGTCTGGGCACACCCCGCTTTCTTCCTTCCAGTGCCTGCTGCTGCAGGGCTGGCTCCTGGTGACTTGGTATGTCTAGGAAGCACTGCTTTCCCCCTTCCAGCACTTCCCAGGGAGCAGCCTCCCAAGGAGGCACTGGAAGGGGGAAAGTGGCATGCACCCAGACTTTCCAAGTGACCGGGAGCCAGCCCCACAGCAGCAGCCTGGGAGGCTCCCTGTCACTTGGGGAAAGGACAAGGGGGAAAGAAAGGAGAGGGGTTCCATAACAGTCATTACAGAGTCATTGGAAGATTTCATTCGATATTGAAAACATTTTTAGTTATCCAGGGTTATTAGTCTGATTAATCTAAAATGGGTTTATATATTGATATATTTCCATATTTCCATACCAGAAGTTTAGCAGAACCCAGATGCTCCAATGTAAATTTAAAGACTGTAGCAGGGAATTTGGCAGTAGACAGTCACTGCAGTTTGTGTTCTCTACATATTCTGGGACAGTCAATTGAGATTTGGACCAAATTTTTCATTCTGAGTTTTTCAAGAGATAGTGGAGCAACGCATAAGTGATCCCTTATGATTTTACAGTTTCTTTTCTGTCCTATTAGATAATTAATTTGGTGTATTTATTGAGACTGATTCCCCATGAAGAAAACTTACTTCATATTTTCAATACAGGTATATTTTGTTGCGTGTCTGTTTGTGAAGTTCAGTTGCAACTGAACTTCACAAACAGTAGTCTGTTTGTGAAGTTCAGTTGCAATACATTTAGGTATGTTATTATCCTTGTTAATTCGAGTTTTTCTTTTATGGTTCCAGTGTTCACAGAATACCCCTGATGAAGGGTTTTAACCCAAAATGCGTTGGTGTAATAATCATTCATGATCAGTTTGGGGTTTTTTTTATTTAGAGGATTATTAGATTGATTTTAATGTTTGTCAATCCAGGCTTGTATAATTTGTATAGTTATATTTTTTTTTGTATGTGTATTATTTGTATACAATATAATTTTGGTTGGTTAGTAGCTTGGTCTACTTGTTTTGGTGTGTTAGTTGCTACTTGTTATACTCCCTTGTTCTTTGCTCTTTGGGTTTTTTCCCCCAAAACATGTGAGAAAAATTATTCTGGCATTTACTAGTCTGTAAGTCCTGATAAAATAAAAAGATAAATATTCAGAGAAAAAGATCCCTGCTGCCTCAGTTGGACTGACTGCACCTCTGAGCAAATCCTGAACCTGTTGGGTATAGTGATCAACCAGTCTGTCCTGTACATACCTCCAGCAGGAGTAATAATGCTGAGGGATAGTTCTGTGTACTCTGGCAGTGCTGGATCCAGGAAGATAGGTTCTGTCCCAAATGGCTGCATGGGACCCCTCCCGCCCATTAGAAAAAGGAGAATGTTCTTACAATTAAGTTTTGATCAATTAAATATAATATCCCCTTAACCCATGTACACTTCCTTCTTTAATTCTATCACAGCAATAGAGGGAATTTGAGAGACAGAGGACAAAGTATTTGAGGGAATTTGAGAGACAGAGGACAAAGGAGCTCAAGAGGCAGCCCCCCAAATCATGAGAGAGGTTTAAAGATCATAATTTTAAAAAAAATTAAATGTTGGTATCTTTTTATTTGTCTTCTGGATTTGAAGTTTTTGATTTGAGATTTTAAGACTTGGGTAATGCTTTCAATTATCTTACTCTTTTTTAAAAATGGAAGCTGGCTCTTACCAGAAACAGTCCTCTGAGTTTTCAGTCTCCTTATAGATGTAGGTGGATTCCCAGGTGGTGGTTTTGAATGGCAATTTGTTGTCACTCCAGAAATCAACAAAGAAATAGGTCACTTTCCTGGCTGGGGTCAGGATCCGGGTGAGGTTGTCTCTGAAGTCGCATGACAGCCCAAAGCTCCCTGAAGAAATCAGAGGGAGGCCCAATATTGTGTCAACTCTGAGGGAAAGAAAGAGAAGAAAAATGCCAACATGGCCATTATATGTATTGACATTGCATCAGGGTAGTTACTGAGTGGTTCGCATTTCCATCCCTTCTTCACTTTGTGTCCTCTTGCTTTTACTAACAGCTAAATCTGTTAGTATAAAAGATTCCTGACATGTGGGAGAAATTTTTAAGCAACCATTTTAAAGCTGGCGAAGAGAGGTAGATTGACAGCCCTGGGGAGTGAAACCATCTAACTATCCACAGAATAGACACCAAGCAAATTTTCCACAAACACCGAACGCCCATCACCTTGAGTTCAATTCCCATCTAGTAACGAAGTTGCATGGATGATGGATTCCTCAAGGAATTCTGTTCTTCTTCATTGAAAGTAGTGGCCACTCATAAGGTCTATAACATTCATCACAGGGCTGGCCTTAAGCATGGCCAGCAGAGGCCATGACCAGGACCCTAAAGTCAGATGAGGCCCCACAGAGAGGTCAGTCCTGGTAGCCTGTCTGATACTATAACCTCTTCAAACAGTGTAAAGCAGGGCTGTGTTAATCCCCCTTTTTTATTCAAGTTTTTAGTTAATGATATAGTCAGCTATCTAACAAAAGATTATTGCCACCCTCCAACTATTGCTCAGAGACCTATATCTTCTCTCTTATATGCAGATGACATGGTGCTTTTATAATGCACCAAGGTGGGCACACGAAGATTATTGGAGGCATTACATGGGTATTGTGCCTCTAACCATCTAGAAATTAACTACAAAAAGACAAAAATGATGGTATTTGCAAACCATTTTTCCCATGGCAAGTGGCAAATAGGGACTCAGGAACTTGAGCAAGTTAAAAGCTATAAGTATTGGGGAATTTTGTTCACTTATTTAGGCACTTGGACGGGGCATATTGGGGCAGCAAAGCTGAAGGCAGACCATACTGCCAATGGAGTGATACGATTCTGGAGAACAGCTGGGGCTAAGCTTGTCAAGCCTGCAGTGACGTTAATAAATAAGAAATTGGCTCCTCAAATGATTTATGGTGCAGAAATTTGGGGCCATGTTTATTCTTCAGGATTAGAAGTACCCCAACTTAAAATTTGTAAAAAGATCTTGGGGCTTCCCCTATCCGCTCCTTCAAGTATGGTAAGGGTGGAACTTGGTTTACTCCCTGTTGCACATAAAATAAAAATTGCCATCTTTAGGTATTGGGTGTGGCTGCAGGGTATGCCGGATGGCAGATTACCTAAAATGTGCCTCAGGGAACAGGAAGGTTTCCAAAGGAAAATTGCATGGTTGCATAAAACAGAGGGGTTAATTGCAGCATATGGATTGTCACTGGATGAACTTAAGTCCATGTCTCAAAGTAAAGCAAGAAACCTGTTAGTTACTAGAACTACAGATATTTTTTCCCAGGTTGAAATGGCTCAGGTTAGGGTATCTCCTATTGCACCTGGCTATGTGGAACTCAAAACAGTGTTTATATTTGAAGAGTATCTGACCCAAGTGGAAAATCCGGCTGCAAGAGCCGCCTTTACTAGGTTAAGGCTGCAGTTATTTCCTTCTGCAGTCCTGGAAGGCAGGTATTTGGGTTGGTATCCCACATAAATTGAGGTTCTGCAGTTGCATGCAGAATAGAGTAGAAGATACAGCACATTATATTCTTGAATGCCCATTAAATGAGAGGACTAAATACATCAAACCATTATTAATAGGGAAAGAACACTGGGAGGTAAATTGGAAACTCTCATATTTACTCGCTAACATGAGTAGAGTGGTTATAAGAGCTATGGCAAATTTTGCCTGGGGGGTGGAACTGACCAGGGGAAAAGACCATCGAAAGAGGAGCTAGGAAGAATGAACCATCCTTGGATAGATGGCTTATTACAACATCCCAAAGCTTGTATCTTTTCCCCATTGGGGATGGGGGATATTGGATAATGGATAGGTACACTAAGTAATGTTTGCTACTTGTTTTGCTGAAATAATTTGCTTTAAAATGTAAATTTTGTACCACGGTTCAACATTGCTATTGCCGTGTTAAATAAGTTAACTTGCCTTGGATTGTTCTGGAATTATATAGGGGTCCTGTTTTCCCTTTATAAGCCCTTGGAAGGGCAAGGTAATTTTAATTTTATTTTATGTTTATAACTGTTGACCGGTTATTTTGATTTGTTGTATTATTTTTGTATATATATTTGATTTGTTATGGCCAATGGCCAAACAATAAAACTTACCTACCTACCTACCTACCTACCAGTCCTGGTAGCCTCAGGACCAGTGATCCTGAGCCCACACGATGGGCTATTTTTGCAGGTCCTTTTCTCCACCTGCAGTTCCCACCTGCAGGGTGGCTGCTTCCTCTGGGGTCCTGCCCCCCTTACCTCCCTACTATGGTGGGGCAGCAGCGGTCAGGGCCCTGCAGGAAGCAGCCATCTACCCTTCCCCAGGGCTGAGAGTCATGCACAGAACAGCACCATCATCTTGCCCCACCCAGAATCCTGCTGCACCACTGGGGCTGTCTGTAAAGATCCTGCTGCCGGGGCCATGCAGCCCAAGCTAAGAGGCCCCTTGGGCCAGTGGCAGAATTCACTTCTTTGTTTTTGTAAGCAATCACCAGACTGCCAATTAAAGGAATGGGGCTATGGACAGCAGGGTCATGGGGCCTCACATTTTATTTTTTGCCCTTGTCCCCACAAATACTAAGGCCAGCCCTGCTCTGTCTGAAAAGGATAGTATCCCATACAAATATATCCAGTGGTGTATCTGCTAGCCTGTTAAGTAAGAATCAGCTTTGTTCAATATTTTACCTCAGTGGAATACTCTAATTTAATTCCCATTATTTATTATTATTATTATTATTAGTATTAGTATTAGTATTAGTAGTATTTGTATAGCGCCAGCTGTGTACCTGGCACTTTACAGAACAATAAGATAGATGTGGTCCCTGCCTACAGCTTACAATCTAATAGACACGGAGGGGGAGACAAGGACAGGGGACATAGGGAGAGACCAGGGATAAATAACATTCAAGCGGATGCGAAGTCTCATGTGCACGTGCTTGGCTTGGTTGCGGTTAGGCAGGAGTCTTTGGGGAGGGCAGACAATAAACATTGAAAGGAAAGTTCTAACAGGCATCGGGAAAGGCTTACGAAATACTTACGAAACCATCTGGAATGTGGCATAGGTACAGGTGGGCCCCAGGACAGCACAGCCCAATGTACCATTTTTCTGTAAGAGATCAAACAACATCATCAGTGGAGAATGTTTTCAGTGTTCAAGAGGACTGCAGAGTATATGAAGGCCACAGTGTGGGAAGTCAAGAGTGTGTAGCAAAATATTAGCACAGGGATGAAGATTGTGAATGTAGAAAGGTGACGAGGATCAAAGACCAGAGCAAGATCCAGGGAAGTTGGGGTCCTGGGCAAAATAGTGATGTGAGCCCCTTCCTATTACAATCTCCTGGCTAATCCTTCCACAAGACACCTTCCCCAAAATGCCCTAATCAGGATGATGCCAAACTGGGTACTATTACTGAGGAGGAGATCCTCAGGATCCTGCGTAGATGGGAGCAGGAAGGGCTGAAACTGGAAGTTGAGGCCGATGAGACAGAGTGGCAGGAGACAGCTGCGTACTCTTCAACATTTGACACGTAAAAATAGGTACACTTTGTGCCACTCCTAATTTGCATAATGTCACATTTATTGTTGCAAATTTAAGGACATTTACATTAACCCATTGCCTAACTTTGAGATTGGGATGAAAAAAGGATGTTTGTATGTATCTGTACGTATCTACCTCTGTGTCCAAGACTCTCTATGCGTGCATATTTTTGTATGTGCAGAACAGATTAGTCAAGTTACTAACCACCTAAATTCATCACTCTACACAGCCATTCCCCTAAACTCCCTCTATCAGCTGCACAAAATAAACACAAGATCCACAAACCACTTACTCTAGAGTGGAGACGAGTACTCTAGAGTAAGTGGTTTGTGTTTTGCAGCCATTCCCTTGCTGTCCCACTGTCACTCCTTCCCTTATCCAGACACAGTGTGTTGGTGCCATGCTGGCCTCAAATGGCAGAGGGGGAGACAAAGTGGTTAGACTGATATCTTTTATTGGACCAACTGCTATTGGTGAGAATGAGTAAGCTTTTGGGCCACACAGGATCCTTACTCAGGCATGTAGCGTACCAGTCAGAAATACATAAACTGAGCAAATGTAGGGCAGGTCTATATGAGAAGGCATGGAATGGGAGAGAGTGGATAAGACATGCTAACTGGCTCGGAGAGGGGTAAAGAGAGAGAGAGAGAGATGTGCCAGATATTTAGAAGAAGAGCTGTAAAATTATATATTGGTGTAGGAGACAAAGAAACAATAGGTAGTGGTAAACTAAACACATAGAGAGGATGCGGCTAAAGCGAACATATGGGTTGAAGGTATATAGTGGGTAACAGTTTATCAGGCAAAGGGAATACACATATGAAAGGAACTGGCCAGTTCAATCAGAGCAGTAACACAAACGTAGAGTATGTAGCTGATAGTGTCTGTCAGTTACAGAGAGGGAGACAAAGTGGTTAGAATACATTTAGGAGAACCAGTGGATTCTGGGTGGACAGGTAGGTGGATAGGTAGGGGGCTGGGCACAGTGACTCGGACTCTGCATGAAACAGACATGCACGTAACTCCGCTTTAATACCGCTTTAACTGCATGTTCCAGGGCTGTATTGGCGCCCTATGCAGCCCTGCAACATGCATAAGGATTCGGAATGTTAAAGCAGAGTTAAGGTGCATGTCTGTTTTCACCCTCTGCCAACAGAGTTGCTGGACTCCTTGAAGGGAATAACTGCTTAGATTAGCTCATTGAGAGAAAAAAAGGCTGTTGCTGGTGTGAGAAACGAGACATTAGCTGTGGATTCAAAGACACCTAACCTCTTGCAGTGTGGCACCATGACAGGAAAGACAAAAAGCTGTTAGATGACACGCAGCTTGTGCTTGCTGACAATAATTCTGATGCAACATGCATGGGTTGGTGGAAACTAAGTGGGGAGAGAGATATTTGGAGCAAGATATGTACTAGTTCTGAATTTTCTTTTGCTAATAGTGAAAAGGGTCTTTGAAAGAGATGACTACTTCTGATACTAGTGAAAAAACTTGTGAAACTGAAGAAACAGGAACTGCATCTGGGAGTGTGAAAGGGCCAATGACTTCAGTATGGACTTTCTTTTGACTAATGCTTATGTTTAATATGTCTAATACTTATGCTAATGCTTATGTTATGTTAATGATCTAGATTTTAGGTAGCCCCTGGACATCAGAGAGGAGTATCTTTACATAGGGAATTAACTTTGCCAAAAGCAGGCCTCTCCAAGGCCCTTCTGAGAGAAATCTAGTCCACAGTGAGGATGATGAGTTAAAGAGGATGGTTTCCTGTTTTCTTTTAGGTATGGTGTTAAGGATATTTTGGACATATGCAGTTGTTGAGACAGGAGAAGGGATGATGCTAGCCTGGCTCTGTAAGCCTTTTGACATAAGCTTACATGCCTCAAACACCCATACTAATGTAACCTGATTTTAATGAGGAATTTGGGGCTCATGTGCAACAGGAGGAGAAGGGACACAGACACCCCACTGTATACCCCTACAAGATATTGATCCCAAGGGAGATGAGCATATATGACCATTGACATGGTTGCAAACAGTTAAAAAGGCTAACTCTGACCTGCTTACATGGAATTTGATTATACACAAAGATAGCGTGACCATTGTACATGCTAAGGGAAAGAAAATGGTGTTGCACAACACAGACTAACCAAAAACTTCTTACATTTTCTCAGATGGGGGAAATGTGATGGGGCTTGTGAAAAAAACATACATAGAACACATGTAGCAAACATGTTTCTGGTGCGAGTGCACTGTATTCAGGAATCAAGGGCATGTCTGATGTCAATCAGCTCGTAATTAAGAAATAAATACAGTCAGGATGAAAGTTTATATGTAAAAACTATGTAGAGAAAATAATTTAAAGAAGTATATTGTGAGCCCAAAACCAACAGTGTTGTATCAGACAGATAAACAAGACAATAGAAATGTAAGACCGAAACGTGACCTATGCACAAGCACAATGTAACAAGCACAAAAGCTCTGGAAATGTCTGGAAGGGCCATCAAAGACAAAGAGATCCAGGCAGTCTGCAAGAATCAAGCAAGGACAGGAACTGAAAAAGCTTCTCAACACAAAGAAATGGCACCCAGCCTTATCATCTGGCTGTGACACATGGACTTTAACATGAACTCATGTAGGATAAGAGACCTTAGTTTAGGGATTTCATAATATGATGTAGCTTTGCATTATCTTTATATTCTTTTATTTCACTTGCACTCTTGAATCAATCTAGCATTGTACTTAATTTGATTTTACAAATATAAAATTATTTTAACTAAGCCTTGTGTGCTTGTGTGATACTGACTTTGAGTGACACAGGGTATTTTCAGATGTTACGAGATCACACTCAACCACAGTGAACCACGGTCAATCGCGCGGCGGGGCCAAAGCGCCCTGAACGTCTGTTTCGCGGCCACCAGATGTTCACTACGGTCAATACCCACATGGGGTCAAAATAAACCATGCTTCCGGAGCTCCCCCCCAGACCATCTCCGAAAGCGTGGTCAAAGAGATTCCCGATGGGAACCAACAAAAAGTAACGTCTGGCCAGCAACCACCGGCAGGAATCAAAGGAAATGATTCCCAGCCGGGAACAAAGCACGCAGTGTCGCTGCCAGGCAATGAGCAACAACACAGGCCGGGGAGGGAGATTTAAAGGGCACACAGCAGCAGCCGGGACGAGCCGCCCCGGAGCCTTCCAGGTGCTCTGACCACGGCTCGGCCCGGGATTGGCGTAGCGTCTGTTGTGCTGCCCCAGGCCGTGATCTGGCAGCCCAGTTCCCTGCCGTGGTCCCGGTCCCGTCACGACACGTCTGTTCGGTGCTTTTTTTGACCATGAGGGGTGGTTGTTCGGTTCACCCCCACCGGGAATCCACTGTGGTGAATCGGGACTGCGTAACGTCTGAAATCACCCACAGTTGAAAGGAGCCCCAGGTCAGAGACTTGGGCAAACCTTATCCTAATTGCTCCCTCTTTGTATCTGACAGACTCTGTCAGCTGGACACTCTACATTTGTATTATTGGTTTGAACCCATTTCCTTTCATATGTGTATTCTCTTCACCTGATAAGCTGTTACCCACTATATACCTTCAACCTATAAGTTTGCTTTAGCCACATCCTCTCTGTGTTTACCCCCACCTAGTGTTTCTTTATCTCCTGCACCAATATATAATTGTACAGCTCTGTTTTTAAATGTATGGCACATTATTATTATTATTATCAGCATTAGCATTAGCATTAGCATTAGCATTAGCATTAGCCTTTATATAACGCCAGTGATGTACCTGGCGCTTTACAAAGAATAAGATAGACACGGTTCCTGCCTGAGTATTTTTACACTTTTATGAGTGCTTTATGGTTTAGATGATTTTATATTGTTTGTACTTTATCAGATTTTTAGACATTTGTTAGCCACCCCAAGCTGCTTTTGCAGGAGGGGACAGGATATAAATTGTTAAAATAATAAAATAACAATAACAATAACAATAACAATAATACCTGCCCTACATTTGCTCAGTTTATGTATTTCTGACTGGCTATGCTACATGCCTGAGGGAGGGCCCTGTGTGGTCCGAAAGCTTGCTCTTTTCCACCAACAGCAGTTGGTTCAATAAATGACATCATTCAAACCTCTTAGTCTCCCTCTCTGTCCCTTCCTTAAAATAAATTGCCCTTTGATCCCTTCCCTATAATCCATTATGACTAGAGCTGCAACTGGGAATCCAAAGATTTGGGCACCTCCAAAGAATCCAAGGTGCCCGAATAGATCCAGCCCCATTCAAGCAACATTGAGGTTCGAATGGGACCCAACAGGCTGCTCAAACACGCCAGCTGGCCTTTAAAAGTGTCAGGCCCCAGCTGGGATACTCAGCTGCAGGGCATCTCAGCGGGGGCATGTCAATTCCAAAGGCTGCTTTCTCCCCCCAACAGTGCCTCTTACCAGAGAGGTGCTGGGGGGGAGCACCGGCTGGCCTTTGAAACTCCAACACCGGGAAAGAGACTGAGAGGGGCTATGGCAGAAGTTTACAAAATCATGAGTGGTGTGGAACAAGCATGTAAGGAGCAGTTACTTACTGTCTCAAATAATACTTGAAATTGGGGACACACTATGAAACTAACCAGTAGCAGATTTAAAACAAACAAAAGGAAGTCCTTTTTCTGTAAAAATACAATTAGCTCGTGGAGTTTGTTGCCAGAGGATGTTGTCAATGTCAATAGCATAGCTGAGTTTAAATGGGAATTGGATACGTTCTTGGGGTATAGGTGCATAAATGACTATTAGTCAAGTTGGTCAAGGAACATAACCTCTGACAGTCAGGAGCAGAGAGTAAATAGCAAGGCATGGATCACAGAGGCTGGGCTCGATGAACCATTGGTCTAACCCAGTAGGGCACTTCTTATGTCCTTAGTGACCTGGCATATACCTAGCCCACTTTGTTCAGGCTGTAGAACCAACTCCTTAAATGCCCAAGGAAGGGTGCTGTGTGGCCTGAAAGATGGCATTCGCTCACCAATAGAAGTTGGTCCAATAAAAGATATCATCTGAACTACTTTGTCTTCATTTCAGGAATAGAATGGTCACCCTGAGAAAACTGAACACCCTCAAGTGATTCAGGGTCCTTGCCACTAATCTTTTTTCTGTGAGAGTTCATTCGTTTAAGTAAGGATTGTTTGGTTTCACCAGCAGAGTGTCTATTGGGGCATTTAGTTTACTAAATGAAATACACTAGGGACGGTTCTGTTAGGGGAAAAGGTTGTTAGGGATGAAAGTTATTAGCACTTCAAAGCATTCAAATACAATGAAGGGTATTGTGTTTGTATGCAATAGAAAGGGCCCTACATGGCTGGAAAGCTTGCCTACTCTCACCAAAAGAAAGGATAAAATTTAAAATAATGTCTGAGCTACTTTATATCCAGCTCTTACATTTGGGAAGAGTGCAGCAACCACATTCTCCCTAGACTACAAATGATGCTTTGTAATTTTCAGCATACTGAAATCTGCAGTCAGTTATTCCACACACAAAAAAATGAAGAACAGAATACCCAAATAACCCGAGAGAACCTGCTACAATACAAAAAGAAGGAACCATCCAACCGCACACCTTTAGTTGTCGCCTGCCATCCCAAACTGGAACCCACACATGAAAGCCCATACTGGATGAGAACCAAACCCTGAAAGAGATCTTTCCTGAAACCCTCCTTCTGGCTTTCAAACAACCTCCCAATCTCTCATAGCTAATTATCCAGAACAAGCTCCCCACCACCAAGGACACCCACACCCATACAGGAACAAGGCCCTGTAAGAACAAGAGATGTAGAACATGTCTTCACATCTTGACTGTGAATAACATCCTGACATCCCATGAATATTCAAAATACAAGGAACTTACAACTGCAAATCTAAATATCTGGTATACCTCATTCAGTGCACTAAAATGCGCCCATGGAAACTATGTTGATGAAATCCACGAACCTTTGCACAAACACATGAACTCACACTAAAAAAAGATCATGGACAAGAACACAGATTCTAATGTTGGCATTCACTTCTCACAAAGTGACCACTCTGTTGAGGACCGCTCTGTCCTGATTTTAAAAGGTAACCTATACAACGCTTCTAAAAGCTGAGCTTGTGAACAAAAATGTATAGCTCTAGTAGATACTAAAAATAATGGACTAAATTTGGACATAGACTTCACACGTCACTACAGAAATTTGTAAATTCTATCACTGTCTACAGTTACAGAAACTTGTTATTTATTTTATTGTATTCCCGCTTTTGAATTGCTACCTTGCCACCCTCCTCCCTCCAACAACTATACGCTCTCTATTTTTGGTCATAGGTTTCTCTGCCATCCAGTAATATGTAAATCCTATCACTGTCTCAGCTATGGAAACTTTAAATTTTTTACTATAAATAGCTACCACTTTGTTGTATTTCTCTTTTTGCTTTGCATTCCCCTCCCTATCTTGTTCTCTTCTCTCCATCCCCCTCCCTCTAAGAACAATGGACACCTGCCCTATATCCCACCCTTTATACCTCTGCTTTGCTGTTTCTTCAGACATTACATTAATTTGTAAATTCTATCACTGGCCCTTTTTAAATGGGAGGGCGGTGTGCAGCAGGGGGCGCGCCGCTGCAGGGGCGGCAGGTGTGGGGAGAGTGCAGATGGACGCACACCCACCTCCACCCATCTACACACATGAAGCAACCTGCCTTTTCGCTGGTTGCTCCATGTGTGGGTGATGGGTGGAGGTGGGTGAGTTGTGGGAGTGCGCCCGCACACCCACCGCAGCAGTCATACAGTGGCACCCACACATGCACACGCAGCAGATCTGCTTGTGCATGCGTGGGTCCATCTCATGTAAAAAGGGCCACTGTCTACAGATACAGGTAACTTTAAGTTATTTACTATCAATAGCTACTGCTTAGTTGTATTTCCCCTTTTGTATTGCAATCCTCCCCCACCTCGTTCTCCTCTTCCTCTCCCCTCCCTCTAAGTTCAATGGGCATGTCCCCCACTACTCTATATACCTCTGCTTTGGCTTTGTTTCTTCATTTTGTAACTCCAGACTTGCCTGACAAAGGACCCTGTGAGGTCCAAAACCTTGCATACCTCCACCTGGAGCTGGTCCAATAACAGATATCACTGTACTACTTTACTTTGTCTCTATGAACCTTGAAGGAAGATTCCTGTAGAAGTGCCCTAAGAAGAGCAGATACTTACAAAGAGTTGCCTCATGATTTCTACTCCCTCACAGGTGCTGGTGCTGCATCCGTGTGAGACATACAGTGCTGTGTTGAAGTCGTTGAAGGTGGCATCGACAGTAACATTTTTTCCTATAACCGAGACAGAAGTGGAAAACAACGTCACTCAGGGGGAACCCATTCTCTGTACTTTCCCCATTGCCACAGTGAATGCAGGTCCGTGATGTCATCAGACTCTCACACAATCACTGAGGCACTGAGGATGTCTCCCATTCCAGAATTCCCTGGGAAAGCCATTCTTCCCATCCCAAAATTCCTTTGGAAGCCATTCCTCCCATCTCACAAGGTCAAAATGCAAAATAAACTGCAACACAGAGGGCTGAGTTCCTCCTCTGAAGTACCAGTTATTGGTCATCCCTCTCAAGGATGCGATAGCAAAGGATTTTAAGATCTACAGAAAAATAATTCAGAGTGGCATCAAATTCAAATAAAATAAATGCAAAACACAAGGAAAGGAAGGAAACACTTTCCTTTGAACTTGCTATCACCGGATGTTATGAAGGCAGGTAGTTTAATAACATTGAGAACTTAGATACAAAACTGAGTGAGAATCAGATCTGATATTCGATAAGATAAAAACCTGAAGGGCTCTTGATCCTTCATACTTTAGGAACTGGAGGCAGGAAGAATGACTTTACCATTATTATAGGATCACACAGAAGCATCTGAAAGATCCGTCATTATCTCATATTGAAATTACTAGACTCCAAGGACCACTGGAGAAGCAAGATACTGGAGTAGCTAGACCATTGTTTTCATCTGGTTCAGCAGCTCTTATCTCTGATTCCCAGTCAAGCATCTCCAGAAATTAATCCAGCGAAAGCTATGCAATTACTTTGTACAATCAGCCATGGTCTAGAACTCAGACTCAGCAGCCTATTGCCTAGTCCACATGGTACGGTGAGTTAACAGCCCATGAACAGGGCTGGGTGGGGGGGCAGTCTGGAGAAGCATTCAGTGATGTAGGGCCAACACCTAAATGCTAATTCAGACGAGAAGGGATCCACAGCGTCATGGACTTACCTGCTTCCAGCAGCTGATTCTTCACCAGACGTAAGCCCAGTTGCACCACTGTTTTTATTTTCTCGGGGGTCCGAAACTCTGCATCATTCAGCAGCATTACATTGATCACATAGTTATCCTTGTCACAGTTACCCTCCCCAGGCTGCCATAGCAGATGGAGACAGAGCAGGACTGGCCAGAGCACCAGGCCCAGTTTTCGTCGCCTCATTACTTCTTTCACTTCAGACCCATTGCCGTTGTCCACACTAGTCTACAACATTGTTGCTGGGTTGGCTGAAGCAGGGGTTTATGTTGTACTCCTTCCGATCAGCTATACTGTTCCTCTCTCCCTCACGTCCCTCTCTACCCTTTCCTGCCTCCACCTCAACCCACACCCATTTGTCCCATCTGGCATTTCTGCTTGTGAAGGATTAACAGCAACTGAACTTATGAGGGGAGAGAGGCCAAAGGTTCCTTTGTATGTTTGCTTATGAAAAGGTTGGGGCTATAAAACTGAGACAATTACTTAAACCTCGCCAGAGAGGAGGAGGAGGGACCAGCAGGATTGTAAAAGAAGACCATTTCAAATGGAAATAAAATAAAAGGTCAATTAAAGCACTGGAAGAACACAGATGGCTACTTCATGCTTGTTGTGCTCTTCCACATCACTGCTTTTGCTGGGTTATTATTTTACTGTGGGCAATATTTAATGACTTTGAGTTACCATTATAATTCCTTTTGGTTTCCCATTAAGATGGCTTTTAGTGTTGGCAAAATAATAATAACCTATCACTTTGTATGGGGTAGTTCCCTCAATTATAGCAAGTTTGTGTAGAAGCAGACTGTAGCAGAGAGCAGTCCAGGGGGGGCTGCTTCCCCTTAAGATGGGGGTTAGGGGCACCCGTCAGATGGCGGGGTGCACCTAAGGGGTGTGACAGAGCCAACCCCAGAGCTGGGGATCAGCCTGAGGGGATACAGGCTGAGAACCCTTGTGACAGAGTGGGCAGGGCACTGACCTTTTAAGACTACAGAGTGGAAGCCTAGCCACGCCACTCTGCCTGTGGATATAAGGAAGGCAGAGAGAGGAAGCTCTCAGTCTCTACCAGGGAGGCGAAGGAGCCACATCTCCCTGAGACAAGCCTTGCTGGTCTACGCTGTCCAAGGTGCTGCAGAACTAGAGAACCAGTGGGACCCAGGTAGAGCAAGGAGACTGTGACCAGGAGGGAGCCTCTTGGCCTGGGGAAGGCTTGGCCAGAGCCTGGGGTCTTGGCCTGGCTGAAGGGACTTTGAGGGGTTGTTGTGGTTGTGATGCTTCCTAGTGACTGGAGAGACAAACATGGGCCTGCAGGGTGTAGGTGGTTGAGCTGGCAGCTCAGGTACAGTGGACAAGTGATTCACAATAAAGGACTATAAGGAAAGACCTTCTGGACTGTGCAGATTGTGTCCTAGGAGGGTACCCCCTGCCTGGAAGGAGGGGGTTCTGCTTTGGCTCAAGGCAGACACTGTGTAGCAGGGGGAGAGCTTATTCCCCTGAGAGACACCCCAGTGCCCCCATGTGGCCCTGGGGGAACCCCCTCTGCTACACAGATCCATAAGCGCTTAGTCATAGTAAAGGCTGGTGCCTGGAGGGAAACCGGACTGGATAGAGGGGGCTTTGCCGGGACCCCTGCCCACCCAGCGTTCTTTGTGTGTGCTGCCTAGCCCGCTGTTTGTGGAAGGCAGCTTGAGATTGGAGGGGGAAAGGGCTGCCAGAGACATTCCACAGCTGATGCCGGTGTGGCGAGCTCCCAGCTGCACCAGGGAATTCCCCAGGACGTACTTAAAGTGGTGCCCTGCCTGCGGCTGTGCCGTTAGGCATGCGCCAAAGGGCGTAGCGCCAAAGGGCTGCGCGCGCAAGTGCGCACCCTTGTGCGCATGGCCTTAGGCACCGGCAGGGCATGGGGACCCCAGTTTCTTTTTCTCCTGGTTTCCTTTTTTCTAGCTTTTTTCTGGTATTTGTGGATATCTCTAAAAAGCGAGGGAGGCCAGGTCCCTTGGACCATAGTGGCCAGCCTTTCCCCAAACAGAAGAAACTGGACTCTTTTTTTGTCACAACCACAGGAAAAGAATTAGCGGTAGGAGGGGACCATGGCCCGGTATTAACTCAGGCCCCTGCTCCATTGGACAATCTCCAGGCGGGAGTGTGTA
Source organism: Sphenodon punctatus (assembly GCA_003113815.1). Lineage (NCBI taxonomy): Eukaryota > Metazoa > Chordata > Lepidosauria > Sphenodontia > Sphenodontidae > Sphenodon > Sphenodon punctatus. The sequence goes on from QEPC01000841.1 coordinate 5,946,707, forward strand.
ACCTGAAAGACGCTTGTCTTAATGACTCCATTACCTCTGGCTTGTCAGACTCTTTTGAGGAAAAGGAATTCCCAAGCATGTTGGCCCAGGATGATACTTTTGTGACAAATGCTGTTCTTTACAAACTGTTGGGGGATCAATGTATACTTATTATAGGTTTAGTTAAGAGATTGAACAAACAATTGGAAGGAATTGGGAATAGTTTGGTGGCCCAGGGGAAGAACTTGCAACTCTTGGTAGATCATGTTCAGGAGTATAAAGGTGAGAGTGTGGTGTCTGGTACTTGCCCCCAGCAGCAGGGGTCGGGGGCGGCCAATCTGGGCGTAGTTTTTAATAGCCTCCCCGATGTGGCTCCGGGGAGGGGGGGTTGGGGGACTCACCAACCTCTTCGCTGACAACAAATCTGCATGCTATTTCATTTAGGATTCATCCTTTGCCTAATGGCATTTCCCCATGGTGGCAGTCCAAGTCAGAAATTCACCACCATGGGGGCGCTAGGTGCATGCGTCAGGGTTAGACGGGCATAGCCGAAGCTCTCCCCAATCCCGACAAGAAAAGTACTTTTAAAAAGGACAAACAAAGTGAATAAGGAAAAAAAAAGGGACATAAGTATGTCGAGAAACAAAGGCAGACAGGAAAAAATACAATTAAAAGATTTTGTGAGGCTGCAGCGGGATCGCAGGATTCAGAGACGGAGGGGGAGGCAGCAAGCAACATGGCAGTGACACACATTGAAAAGGAGGCGGAGGGGGGAGAAGACAGGTTTCTACAAGTAACTGTTATGTTCAAAGAAATTAAAAATGACTGTAAAGACATTAAGAAAGACTTAGAGGCAGCGCAAAGAGATCGTGTCAGCCTCAAGGAAGACACAACATTACTTTAAAAAATCTATGGAAGATATGAATAAAAAAATAGAAAATGTAACAGTCAGGGTGGATGACACAGAAAATCGAATAAGTGAGATGGAAGACTCAGAATTGAAGACACAGGATAAAGTTCAGGAGTTGAAAAAAGACCTTAAAAAAGCATTAGCCCGATGTGAGGATTTGAAGAACAGGAGCCGGCGATCCAACCTCAGAATTGTGGGGATTACTGAGGGAAAGGAGCTCCCAGACACGAGAGTTTTCATCTGTAAATTACTGGCAACCCTGTTCCCAGCAGAGGCAGAGACCAACCCGGCGCAGATAGAAAGGGCGCACAGAGTGCTGAGACCAAAGCTGGGACCGGGAGAGAGACCCAGAGCCCTGATCATTAAATTCTTGTCAT
>QEPC01000841.1:5972957-5988528 GCA_003113815.1 Sphenodon punctatus
TCCAATATTTAGAAGCTGCTACTATCACCCCCAAGTATGTATACTGGGGAACCATTTCCATTTCCTGTTTACCCACTCTCCATTTGCTTTTTATTCTCGCAGTACCAAAAGCCATAACCTTTGACTTCTTTACATTAATGGTCAGGGAATTTTGCTGCGTATAATCAAACAGTGCTGCAAGTGCCAATTGCAGACCCTGTTTTGTCTGGGAGAGCAGAACAATGTCGTCTGCAAACATCAGGATGGACAACGTTCTAACTCCTGCACATACAGGTGTGGTATTTGCTACAAAAATAACCTGTACCAGATCTTCTATATACAGGGTAAACAACAGTGGCGCAAGGAGGCACCCCGGCACACTCCTTGGCATAATGGGAAAGCCCTGGTAATTCCTCCTCTGTTGTCCATCCTGACCATTGCTTCCGAACCTTCATACATTTTAATAATTAGGTCCAGCAACTCTAATGGGATCCCCATACGTTTTAATTTACACCACAAGAGCTCCCTACTAATGGAGTAAAATGCTTTCGCAAAATCTATATAGGCCAAAAATAGTTTACCCTTTTTTATATTTGTAGATTTGTCAATAATATGATTAATAATAAATACATTTTGAATAGTCGATCTTTGCTTCCTGAAACCTGCTTGTTCTGTTAGTTTTTGAGTAGAGTCAACCCAAGTTTCCAATGCTGACAGCAGAGTTCTCACAAATAATTTTCCCATTATGGGAAGTAGGCTGATGGGCCTTTAGCAGGCTGGGTCTTTTGGATCTCCTGCCTTAAATAGAGGTATAATAATTGCCTTTTTCCAGACCCCGGGAATCAGCTTTGTACAATTTATTAAGGTAAAAAGTTTTGCCAATACTGGGGCCCACCATTCTGCATATGTTTTAAACAATTCCGGGGGTATCCCATCTATTTCAGGGGCCTTTCCTGATCGTAGTTTACAAATTGCCGAGAATACCTCACTTTCAGTAACAGTAGTAGTATAGGAGAACCCCCCAGTTTCAATCTCCTCCTCTGGTGACTCCCCAAACATATCTACCTCTAACATTTCCCTCTTCTGGAAAAGTTTAGTAAAGTAGGCCACCCAACACTCTTCCTCTATGCCTACATTTATTGCCATTGGCCTAGGACTGCACCAGTTGTTTATTAATTTCCAAAATACTGTTGTATCGTTTGTAGTCGCTGTCTTAAGCATTTCTGCCCAAGTTTGATTTGCCTTGTTTTCTTTCTTTTCCCACAATATTACAGCATATTGTCTTCTATAAAGAATAAATTTATCCCAGTCTGCCAATATCTTATATCTAACCCATTTTCTTCTCAGCTTTGTAAGTTTAGCCTTGGCTTTCCTACATTCAATGTCGAACCAACATTTATGGTTACTATTTCCTCTGGTGTCTTTAGCCTTTGGCAGTCTCCAAAAGTGCACACTCATTTGTTCTATCATCTCCCCAAGGATCTGCATATATATTTGAAAATCATTAGTATGCAATAGGGTGTCTCTCGCCATCTGACTTTCCAGTATTGCCAACCATTGGCCAATGGCAATACAGGACTGGGGATCCATTTAGTTTTAGGCCCCACTGCTACCAACTGCGACCTCTCTACATCTTCATCCTGTTTACCCTGATAAAAAACTTCAATAACTAATGGATAATGGCTCCCCTCTGGTCTCTGCATAATCTGTAAATTCTTAATCCTTGGGAAGTGTGCATATAGAACAACAAGATAGTAAATAACACATGACCCTTTGTTTGTATCATAAGTAAATTCTCTCAAGGGGTCTGCCACTGTTCTTCCATTTACCGCTACCAGCCCCATTTCCCCTATCAGGGTAAGTAATCTTTTCCTGTGGTTATTAACCACTGGGTCCAGCGACCTCCAAGTTGCGATTTTATACCATGATTGCATAAAGGGCTCCATCACATTCTCATCCAGATCGGCAATTCTGGCATTTAGATCACCCATTAAGAGGATCACTTTGCCCCCTGCATCAGTTTGGATGTCTACCAGGTAGTCCCTTATCTGTTCCCACACATTCTCATCATAATACGATGACATTTCTGGGGGAACATACAGGTTGATTACAATAAATTTTTCCTACAATGAATAGTTAAGCAATTCCAGCACTACACAATTTGGGATACTGATAGCGATAGGACAAGCTGTAATTTCACCCCCTTCTGCTACCAGCGTAATCACTCCACCAGAGTGGCGCCCTTTGTTCAATGGGGCTCTACCTGGGGCTCCATAAATGCCAAAGCCCTCCATTTTTATGGTTACTAAATCTTGGCCTGATAGCCACGTCTCCTGAAGACACACTACATCGTGCGTTCGAAAAAATTCACACCATTCTTTATCTACCAACTTGGTTTTTAACACTTCAATATTCCATGTAAGACACTGAAGTACTTTTGGACATGCTAGTCAATTCTTGGACTTGGTCCCATCATTTATTTGTTTTGGACCTGCCCTCCCTACTTCTAATAATTCCTGTTATTCCTTCAATAACCTTTGCCGAGGAGGCAGCCTACACAACTCTGTGTTCTCTAGCATTGGTGAATCGATGGCTATATACTCTAAGCAAACATCAGCTGGGTGTAACCTGCAAATAACTGTATTATCCAGGAGGGAGATGTCGGAGGATATATCCTCTAGCAAATCATCCACTGGTTGGGGTACCTCCCTCTCTTCCTCCACCTCATTTCCTTCTGATAGACCTGTCCTATCTAATACCAGCCAGTTTTTAGCTATCCATTGGGGGTCCTCAGCCTGTGAACATTTGTGTTCTGAATAATTGTAATTATAATTACCAGAATAACAAAAAAGAATATTCCTTGCTAACATATTTTCTATCCTGCTAATAAACATACCTGATCTCTTCAGTCTAGATTTTTGTGACCATATGTCTTCCTGTGTACCTCTGGATCTAAAATGGACTTCCCATCATTCAAAACGACCTCTATCTAGAAGGGACTTGATACCATCTATCTCCACCTAAGCTATAACTAGACCCATTTGTAATTGTAAAAATTTCAAGAACAGCTGTAGATTTAATTTTCGGTGAGTTAAAAATTTAAACTTCCTTCTCTTATTAAAGCAAAACATTAAGGCGTGTGTCCATTTCCATCGTGTATCTTGTGGCCAAATTTTTTGTGATGTCTGCTTGTTCCTATGGTTTAGGCCTTGGTCGGAGCTAAGGTCCAGAGGGGGCGGCTGGACCCTCTTCAGCCGCCCAATATTGCCCACTCCCTGGCTCCTTTGCTCTTTATCAAGGCATTTGTTTTCCACTGATTTCTCCTTCATACATTCCGGCACCCCTCCCTTAGTCCAGTTTTGCTCTAATAGACTACTACATTTGACCAGACCTGCGTTTTGAACAACAGGTTCTCTTGTTGTTTGCGTGGCCATATCTCGTTTTGAGCAGCAATCCACTTTCCCCTTATTTATTTTATCAGTCCATGTATTAAATTCTAGCCAAAGGCCTCCTACTAATACTTTCATTGCGAACAGCAGAGTGTTAGTCTGCTCCAATTTTTCTTCTAGCTCTTTGAACCTTGTATCTGTATCTAGTTCTATCCTAATATCCAGATCTTCCAATTGACGATACATAGCACACAATTGCTGCTCCAATTGGCAATTAACTTGCACTGCCCCCCTGGTAGATTGGTCAAGATTTTCCATGGGTATACTAGATTGCAACGGGACTTCATTGACCTTAATTTTTTCTTGCGATTCCAACAAAGCAGCAGGGGAGAAAAACTGAGTCATTTTAGATTGCATTACTGTAGCAACCCTGGTTGCCCTTTCTGCTTGCTCAATTTCCTCCATTAGTGACCCAGGTGTCAGTATTCTTTTAGACCTTAATTCCATCTATACTATTTAACATTAATTGAAGCTCCAACATAGATTCCAGTATGTAGAATACAGGGACAAAGCAAACAAAAATAAAACTGCTAGTATAAATTTACAAGATAACCCCTCCACTAATTGCCTCAGAGTTATAAGCTTTTACACCACTTAAGTCTATATCATCTTGAATGAGTTGGTTTTCCTCTGAGGTGGGCTGGAGTTTCAAATAAGTCTCAACTGGGTTAAACCCCGGATAAAAGATCCCTTCAATCTGTCCTTCAGGGGCTTGTGTCCAATAAAATCCTCTTTATAACAGTTCAGAAATCCAGTGCACTCCTGCTAGCCCCCAATAGGAAAGTTCCTATTATCTTGCAGGTTGCTAGCGAGGCTCACCTCTGTCTGTATGCCACACAGACCAACACAGGTCCCAGACTTCCAATAAATACTCCTGACCCCTCTATCCCCGATATCTCCAAGGAACAATAAGGTGGTGTCGGAGCAGTAAGAGCTCTCTTTTACTAATTGGCTGGGAACCAAGTCCTTACTCGCTTTATACAATAAGGATAACTAAAAAAGGAGCAAAAGCGACATATCTAAAATACCTGGGCTCCTGTTCCTGGGAGCACTGAGAGGAGTACAAAAGGGCGCGCCCTTGGTCACGCGGCCCTGGCGTGCGCCAACGGCACCGTCGTACAACCGCCTTTTCTTTTCAACTTTCAGGTTACCAGCTCCTCCCCCAGCTCCACTCCAGCGCAGCTGACAGGTAGGTGCCAGGAAGGGGGGGGGGCAGGTCTGTGTCCTCAGCCTGCTCTCACAACGACGCCATACAGCTGCCTTGCCTTTTCTCCTTTCAGGTTACTGGCTCATCCCCCAGCTGCGCTCCAGCTCAGCTCTCAGGTACGTAGGTGAGGGGGGGGGAAAGTGTGTCCCTGCAGCCTCTGGAAGCGCTCACCACCCCACCGTAGGCTAACTGCCGGTTTTGTCCTCACAGCTCACTGGCTCCGCCCCTGACTCCGCTCCAGCTCAGCTGTCAGGTAAGTAGATGTGGGGGGGGGGGGAGTGTGTCCCTGCAGCCTCTGGAAGCGCTCACCCAATTAATTTCATTCAGCATCATTTTGTTGCTGCATCAGTGGGATCAGAAGGACCAGGTTCTCAGAGGGAAGGTCAGAAGGGTCATCCTCCAGTTGGCTCAAAGGACACACTAGGTTGGGGGAGCACAAAGCCTTTTTCAACTGGGTGTTCACTGCAAATCCCTTCCAAAGGCAGACCCTTCAAATTTCTCCCGTACCTCTCCCTTGTGGTCTAGTCAAACAATAATCATATACTGGGCTACAAATGTCTACTAGTACTATTGAATAAAGTTCTGTGGAATAAACATTTGATTCAGAAAAGTAAGGTCTTGGGTGCAACTCACATCCCCTAGGCCAAAGCTGGAGAGAAGAGTCACTGTTAGTATTCTAAGGGTAAAAATATATGTGACGCCGCCCCACTTAGGCCCAGCTGAGCCAGCATCACAGCGGGCTGTCTGTTTTCGGTCCGCCAGACGTAGACCCGGTTCCTATTCTGGCTGGGTGGGAACTGGGCAGGAGCCGGGCAGGAAGTCCCATATGTAATTCCACACTGCATAAAATCCTTCCAAGTCTGAATGCGGTTCTGCTTGGATTCTCTCCATGGTAAGTGTCCACCACAGTCTTTGTTTCCATTGTTTAATTGAAGGTTTTCTTGTGGATTTCCAATTGCAAACTATGGTGTATATCGCTGCCAGTCTAAATTGTTGACACGCTATTTCTCTTTCCTTTCTAATTTGTAGTTCTGCGTGGATTCCTATTAGAGCAAACTTCGGTGTGAATGGTATTTCCTGTTGTGCTATCTGATTCAGGTAAGTCCAGACTTGTATCAAAAAACTCTTTATATGGGGGCATGCCCACCAGTAGTGCATCCATGTGCCAACCTCTTTACATCCTTGCCAACACTGTTGTGGGTAGTGCTCATTAATTTTTTGTAGTCTTTGTGGTGTATAGTACATTCTATAAATTGTTTTTATTTGTGGTTCTAATACCGACAGTGATCTTGATGATTTATGCATTATTTGTCACAACATTGTTAATTCTTTTTTTTCTATTTTTTCTTGTAGATCTTCTTCCCATGCTGCCACATATCCTGCATCCGGTAAGTTATACATGGTACACAATACTCTATAGATTTTAGATAGCATGTGCAGCTGAGAGGGGTCTCTGTATAATACTTTTTCTAGTTCATGTGTTGTTCGTAGGTAATGTGCTTTATTTTGTTTTTGTGTATATTTGCTTCTAATTTTTGCATATACCATAAAGTCTGTCTTATTTTCTATTTTCTGGTTTATGGTATCTAGAGTTAGAAACTCTTGTCCCACAAACAAATGTGTAGCCCATTTTAGTCCTTTTTTCCCCCATTACTTTTTTACGGTTGTAGGAATCTCCGCTGTTTTGCTCCAGTTACCAAATATAGGTGTGAAGGGTGATTTGTCTATTAAAATTTCTGCTTTTTAAAGCATGTTTCCCAAATTTGTAGCATGTACTCTATAAATGGATGCTCACTTCCCCTTAGAGTCTGCACCTACCGTCCATCTGTTAGTATATTGATAAATGTATTTGTTCCATAGTATTCTTTTTCAATTTCGATCCAATCTGGATTTGACTCATTTTGGTACTATATTTTTATACCTCGGAGGGCCGAAGCCCAATGATACATTTTTATATCTGGCATATTTTGTCCCCCTTTTTCCTTTCTTGTGTACAATATTGATCTTCTAACCCAGGTTTTTTTCCTTTGCCATACTATTATTGCTATGTTCTTCTTTATTACATCAAAGTATTCCTTGGGGACTCTGATCAGCAGGACAAATGATGTATAAAGCAATTTTGGTAGTAAGACCATTTTAACTAGATTTATTCTACCTAGCCATGAAATTTGTAGTTTTTTCCCCTCCTCCTCTTTCCTTTTGACTTCTTCTAATATGGGGGCAAAGTTTAGTTTATATAGGTCCTTCCATTTTTTTGGAATATTTATTCCCAAATATTTTATATGGCTATCTTGTATCTTGAAAGGTGTGGCCTTTTGTTTTTCTGTTGCATTTAGCTTTTCCTCATGGAAGAGTAACATTTGGGACTTATCTATGCTCACTTTATACCCCGACACTTTACCAAATTGTGTGATGATTTCTATTTTTCTTTTTTGTTCAAATTTGTGTTTATCTCTGCTACTATCGCATTATGGTCTGAGAAAGGTATAATTTGTATATATGCTCTCACACAAATAGGTAGTAGTTCCTTATTGACCAGAATGTGGTCTATCTTGGATGATGTTTTATGAGGGTTCGAATAAAAGGTAAATCCCTGCTCCTGTGGATGGAATACTCGCCAAATTTCTCTCCATTGATTATCTTCAATTACTTTTTTTATTTTCTCTTATTGCTTGTTTAAGGGTGCCTTAGTAAATTGATCCAGAGATGTTAGTGGGGAGTTGAAATCTCCACTTACAATAGCTCTTCCTTCTGTTGTTTCTGTGATCTCTGGGATTAATTTAGTTAGGAAGGCCCTAGTGTTATTGTTAGGGGTATACACTGTTGCTATGGTGTATTTTTCTTGATCTATCAGTCCCTTTAGTATTAATACTCGGCCTTGGTTATCTTTGTTAATTTCTTTTATTTGCATTTTCAAGGATTTGGATATTCCTATTAGAACCCCTGCTTCTCCCCCCCCCCCCCCACCCCCCTGTTTGTGAAGTATATTTTATAATCTTTATTACTAAACCTAAAGTTATCCTGTGCTATCAGGTGCGTTTCTTGCATAATGAATATATGTGGATGCATTTTTTTTATAAATTGCCATACCCTCCTTCGTTTTATAGGATTATTAAGGCCGCAGACATTGAAGGATATTACTTTAAGACTATCCATTTGCATGGTATCTATTTTTTTCTCTCTTCTGCATTACCTTTTCCATTCTTTTATAATAACTCCAGTGTGTGTTTTTCACTTTATTTTCAGATCTATTCCATTTCACTCTATTATCTTTCTTGTATCCTTTCACTATTTCTATGTTATTCCTCTACTTATATTCTACTCTACTTCCCTTAGTTTCTTCCCCCCTCCCCCCTCTTCCCATTTCTGTAACCATCCCTCGGTCCCCCTTTAACCCCTCCCTCACCTATTCCACCCCTCTAACTCAACCTTTAAACAAACCCTCTAACCTTCCCCAAGGGGCCCCCTTAACTGGAGTAATGTGCGATGTAGGCTCTCCACTCTCTACCAACCCTTATTTAACATTTCTTATTTTCAAAAAATACCTCTCATCATATATATTTGTCTTTATATTTATGTAGTCACCAACATTAATTGTCCAGTTTCTTGCTGCTTGTTAGTCCTCTCTCAATTGTTTTCTTCAAAGTTTTTTTCCATGAATCTTTGCAAATCCTCTTGTTGTGTAAAATATCTTCTTCTATCTTTAAAGATGAAGGAGAACTTTGCAGAAAAGAAGACCTGAGATTTTATACCCATTTTTTGGAAGATGTCTAGGTATTTTCTCCAGGCTTTCCTTTTTTGTACTGTCTCGAAGGCCAGGTCTGGGAAGATTGATATCTTGTGTCCCTGAAAGTTCAAGTCTTTGGTATTTCTGGCTGCCCTCAGTATGTCCTCTTTTGCCTGAAATCTGAGGAATTTTACTATCAAAGCCCTTGGGGGATCCTGATCTTTGGGTTTGGAGTGGAGGGACCTGTGTGTTCTTTCTAGCTCCAGCGGGTGTAAGTCCTGTATTTCAGGAAATATTTCTTGCATGACTCGCTGCACCAGGTCCCCCACTCCCACAGCTTCTGATCCTACTGGTACCCCCATTATTCTTAAATTGTTTCGCCTGGAACGATTTTCCAAATCCTCCAGTTTATCCTGTAAAGTCTTTACATCAGCTTCTGTGCGAGCTGCTCTCTGTTCATTGTTATTCTCTCTGTCCTCTTGCTTGCTTACTCTGCTCTCCACTTCCTCAATTCTCTTTGATATTCCTTCCATTTGTGATTTTAGTTCCCCCAGGCCTGTTTTTATTGCTGCTATTCCCTCTTTGTTTATCCCTAAATCTTCTTTAATTGATTTGAATAGCTCTAGTACTTGCTGTATTGTGACCGGGTCCCTGGTGCTTTCCTGTGTTACTGACACCGCCATTTTGTTACTCGGGGCCTCTCCCCATCACGCGCTTTGCCACGGGAGCCCGGTCTTTTCAATTATGATTTCTAAGTCGTCTTTTTTGCTCAGGCTCATTCCCCTTTTTCATTGTGACTATTTCTTTCTTGTTTACTGAGGCATTTACAGCTTTTTTTTACCTTTCTTGCTTTGGGTCAGGAGGGAGCTCAACCACGCACGTCTGTCACTCGCGCATGCCCAGACGACCCCCCTTGAAGTCACTCCTGTCAGCAGCTCCTTTTGATAGTCACAAACTGTTCAGAGAGACACTGGATAAATTCCTAGAGGACATGGCTGAGAAGAAAAAGAAGTCTTTAGTGGCACATTCTCAGCAGAAGCCTTTTTGTGTCCACAAGCCCAGGTACAACTTTAACTCATGCAAGCATTACGTGTCCTCATCCCAGTGGAGAGATGCTCAGAGTTACAAACCCCACTGGCAGAGAGGAAGTCGAGTCAACACATGCAAACACCAGCCAAAACAAAATAATCATTTCCAACAATGACATTCCAGAGCCCGACCACAGTTCGGCCCCAGTGGTGGGAGGGCAGCTGGCCTTGTTTGCAGAGGCATGGAGATCCTCGACCTCCAACAGATGGGTCCTAGAAACCACAGAGAGGGGTTATTCCATAGAATTCAAATAACAGCCTCCTGACCACTTCAATCCCCTTATGCCATCAAGAGACCCCGAAAAAGACTGATGCCTGCAAGAAGCCATTTGCCAACTCCACAAGGCAGTAGAGCCTGTTTCCACAGATCAGCAGGGCAAGGGCTTTTTCTGAATACACACTCGGCATGACTTTGCATTTCTCCATTGCATGAAGTGAGTTTCCAGTTCTCAGCTTTCACATTACATACATGTTTAACCTTTACCTTTACATATTTGTTAGAGCTGTAGTCTACATGTAGCACAGTGTCTCCTTATGACAATCTCCATGTGGAATCTGTGTTGCTTGACGTAGCGAGTGACTGTTGCTTGATGTAGTGTAGCGAATGTGCTGCAAGTTGAGGACCGCTTGGGCTCCTCTCTTTCTCTTCTTGACAAGGAAGATGTTCTACCATCTTCCTTGTCAAGAAGAGAAAGAGAGGAGCCCAAGCGGTCCTCAACTTGCAGCACATTCGCTACACTACATCAAGCAACAGTCACTCGCTACGTCAAGCAACACAGATTCCACATGGAGATTGTCATAAGGAGACACTGTGCTACATGTAGACTACAGCTCTAACAAATATGTAAAGGTTAAACATGTATGTAATGTGAAAGCTGAGAACTGGAAACTCACTTCATGCAATGGAGAAATGCAAAGTCATGCCGAGTGTGTATTCAGAAAAAGCCTAAACACCTCTGCAGACACATAGACCATTGAATTGCAAATGGATCTCTTCCAGTGGACATGACTGAAAGCACAGAGTTACCTGGTGGGAAAATCAAACGAAGGACCCTGGAAAGGTACTTAAGGGGGAAGACAAGACAAAGGCCCTTTTTACACAGACACTCTAACACCGATAAAATGGGTGTTATATTTTATTATACATGGTACAGGGCAACACTGCAGCCCTGCAACATGGGCCCTTTTCACATGAGATGTCTTCACCCAGTTTCTCTGGGTGGAGATGGGTGGAGTCATCTGTGTAAACACCACTTGCGGTGGGTGTCGGTACGTGCATGCTCCTGCGTAACACCCATCTCCACCCGTCATACACCCATGGAGCAACGGACTCTACTGCCCAGAAAAACTGGATGGAAGCATCTCCTGTGAAAAGGGCCCATGTTGAAGGGCTGCAATGTTGCCCTGTACCATCTATACTAAAATGTAACACCCATTAAAGAAAGAGGATCTATCTATCTCAGTTGGTTGAGATCAACTTGTTGAGCTCATCTGCATCATCATATCTTACCAGCCCGAGAAGGGCTGCACCAAAGGATCTATGAAGTAAGGCCTTTTGGAAACTAAGACTGGTATCCGGCCAAGCTTTCCATCACTGGCTGTGACATGAACTGAAATACCCTTGGACCTTGATTAGGGTAAGCTTAAGTCAGGACAATCCAAGTACAGATAGGAATGCGTTATTGGTTATGTTATTTTCATTTCTGCACTCTTGAGTATAATCTTGTACTGCATGCTTATTCATGATTTATTCATTAAACTACTTTTTACTGAACTTCGTATGGTCCAGTGGAATTGCTAATCCTAACATTGGCGGGACGCAGTTTGGGGTTAATTCTGTGTTTACAAACACAGATGAACCTAGAGAGAAAGAGTCTGTGCTGGGAAACTCTGTGGCTGAAAAGGTGACAAGAAGGTTCACCCGTTGCAGGCTGATCAGTTCTAGAGAGCTGATCCAGTGAGAGCTACAAGCCAGGGAAACTGAGTCATGACAGCCTAGAGTGGGGTAGTGATCCCCCCAATCCCATGACAGAGATGCTGAAATCCATAACAGCTGCCCTCTCTCAGAGGGACTTCTTAGCATCCATGGACTTAAAAGACACCTACTTGCATATCCAAATATGCCGAGCACACAGGAGATTCCTAAGATTCTGTTATGCAGGGGATCACTAGCAGTACAGAGCCCTGCCCTTCAGACTATCTTCAGCTCCCAGCACCTTCACGAAGGTCCTGGTGGCCTTGACAATGAGGTTGAGACGTCAGGGAGTGCACATCTATGCCTACCTAGACGACATACTAGTGAGAGCCCCGTCTCAGACACAGACTCCACTAGACCTGGACAGAACAGTAGACCTATTAAAAAACCACAGGTCCCTAATAAATTGGAACAAGAGACACCTATGCCCTACTCAGAGAATAGTCCACCTTAGGGTGGTCCTGGACACTTGTTCAGGTTGCTTGTTCCCGACACCAGACAGGATCCAAAAGATCAGGGATCAGGTAAAAAAGGTGTTGGTCCCTGGCAGTGTTCACCTTATGTCACTGGCAGCACTGCTGGGATCTATGGTTTCATGGATTGTTCTAGTGGATTGGGTGGACTTCCACCTTCATCTGCTGCTCTCTTTCCTGTGACCTAGGCAGGATCATATCACTCACAAGCGAAACAAGCACCTCCTGCTACTTGAAAGAGTTCGATCATCTGTCCGGTGGTGGGCAGAGGTCTACAGGTTCCTACATGGGGTTCCATTATCTGACCCGCCCAGGCTGATTCTGACTATGGATGCATGCTTATCCTCCTGGGGGAGCTTTTCTGGGGAATCATTATTTCCAAGGAGTCTGCCCCCCTCCCCCAGGAAATGAGTTTAAACACCAATGTACTGGAACTCAGGGCAGTGCGTTTAGCACTAAGGGAAGCAGGGCCCCTAGTACAGGGAGACAATGTCATGGTCCACTCCGACAACGTGTCAACAGTAGCTTACATCAACAGACAAGGGGGGTCCTTATCCAAAGGGCTTAAGGCGGAGGTGAAAGTTTTGATGGGTTGGGCAGAGTCCAATTAAGCATCCACTAGGGCTCTTCATCTGGTACGCTCTTCATAGCGTACCGAGCCAGATTCAAGGTGTTGGTTTATAAAGCCCTATACAGTCTGGGCCCCTCATACCTTGGGGACCGCCTCACCTTCCGCGCCCCAGGGAAGCCCCTGCGGTCTGCCGGGGGCGCCTTCCTGGAGGTCCCCTGTGTTAAACGGGGGGCCACGATGGAGAGGGCGTTCTCAGTGGCCGGGCTGCAGCTTTGGAACTCCCTCCCGGAGGAAGCTCACCTGGCCCCGGGTCTGATGACTTTTTGTCGAGCCTGTAAGACCTGGCTGTTCGCACAGGCCTTCAGAGGGGAGGGTGGGAGGGGAGGGAGGGGGAATGTTTGGGGTGGGGTAGTTTTAAATTATTTATATTGTGGTTTTATGTATTTTATTATTGTTTTAGTTGTTGTGAGCCACCCCGAGATGCCATAGGCATGAGGGTGCAGCCAATAAATGTAAATAAATAAATAAATAAATCTCAAAGATGTCTTGAATGTGAAGGCAGACTGGCTGAGCAGACGTCAGCTCAACCTGAACGAGTGGGCGCTTCACCCAGAGGTCCTTTGACCTGGTAACCAAGAAATGGGGAGTCCCAGACGTGGACCTGTTTGCCACCTGGGAGATCAAGAAGATGGGGTTCTACTTCTCCAAAACAAGGGATCCCAGAGTGGGGGCTACAGATGCGTTAACTCATCTGTGGCCATGTTCTCTCCTGTACTCTTTTCCTCCCTTCCCACTCTTAGTGAGGACTCTAGCCAAGGTGCATCAGGAGAAGGCGAGGGTCATACTGATAGCTCTGCTGTGGCCCAGATACCTGTGGTTCTCAGACCTGGTCCAGTTGCAGGATGCTCCTCCATTCCCTCTGCCTCAGAGGCTGGACCTTCTGACCCACTGGGTCGTCTAAATTATCACGATCCATCCAGCCCATCTCAACTTGCAGGTCTGGAGACTGAACACCAACGATTAGAGGCTTTGGGCTTTTCGGACAGAATAACTAGTATGCTTCTCAGGGCTAAGCGACCTTCCACTAATAGAATTTACTCAACAGCGTGGAGGCGCTTTGCAGATTAGTGTGAGATGGACAGCATTAATGCAATGGAGTGTCCAGTGCTGGACCTCCTCAGGTTTTTGCAAGAGGGATGTGATCTGGGACTACGCCACTGTACATTAACTAGACAGGTGGTGGTCATTTCAGTAGTGCTGGGTTGCTCTACAGAGGGGGCAAGGGCCAGAGGGGGGAAGGTATCCAGGCACAGTATTGCCTGCTGGATAGAGAGTTGCATTGCAGAGTCTTACAAGGCAAAGGTTCTTCTGCCCCCCAGAAGGGGTCAAGGCCCACTCCCTTAGGAGCATGGCGACTTCTGAGCCTTGGAGAGCTGAGATGCCATACAAGGAAATATGCTGGGTGGCCACATGGTCCTCCCTGCATACCTTCACAAAACACTATAGAATTCATTCCTCAGCTTCTGCTGAGACAGCCTTTGACAGGTCTGTTCTTCAGGCAGAAATCCAGTAGCCCGGTAAGGTCCATCCTTTCTACTGAGTATCAGTGACATATGCTTCTGCTCTCACGGCCCCACTCACTGCTGGTATTGCTTTGGTACGTCCCTAGGTAGGATTGCTCTGTGGGTAGAGGCAGTGGCAGCTAGCGTTTTTTGAGGCTGATGGGGCAGTGGGCGAGTTGAACTTCTGCTAGCGGCTTTGCTGCCAGTGAACATGGGGCGGAGCCTGGCCAATGGTAGGCAGAGCCTGGCCAACAGTTACGCCAGTGGCGTGACTTAACCTAGCAGCAAGGAGTTCCCAGGGTTAACATTGGATGGACATTATACTAGTTAATACTGGGAACTCCTTGCTGCTGCTTGAAGCACTGTCACTGGGGAATAGAGAGCCCTCTTACTGGGGTCCTGTCCACTCTCTCTTTCCCATCGGGTCCAAATTAACCATAGCAGGTTTAAAAAATAGATCATGTTGCCATCGCCTACCTTTATCCTGAACCCTTGAATCCTCGATTTTCATGCCCTCCTTGGCCACCTGTAGTCTTCTGAAGGTGTAGGCTTTGGGACAAGCCTTCCTTCTGGCTTGGAGAACTGGGAGGACTGAGTTAGCTCCCTGTCCTGCAACAAACCGAATCAGAAGAGAATGAAAAGAAGGAGAAGGACAGGACAGAGGAGAAGTAGAAAGGGAAGGGTTTAGTTTTGGTGCACGAGAAGAGGAAGAGGAAGAGATGGGTTCAGTGGGGGACAGGGGAAAGGGTCTCTTTGTTGTCTGCAGCCTTCTTTTCTGCCATGCGCCTACCTATTTTTTCCTCTGTTCACAAGGAGAGCAGTTACAGCCCTGTATTGCAATCAAACAAGCCCCATCCAAACCAGCATTCTAGTACCTACACTGTATCCTCAGCAGCCAAATGCCTGTCCAAACAAACAGGCCCTTTTGAAATGCACAACCATCATAGGGTACAACTACAATGCACAGAAAATACTGCAAAGGCCAACAGGTTTATGTGAAATCCTAAATGCCACACCATAAATGTTACATCAAGTTTTACAAAGGGAGAAGAGGCATGCACAGTTCAGGAAAGGGCAGGAAGCGCTCACCATGTGGCATTCAATGAAAGACACACCAAAATGCAGGAAAAGCACTTTTAACCAAAGAATATTAACCTAGGTCTGAAGATAATGGATGAGAAAATGTAGCCTAAAAAAAGTATGACTAATATCTTTGCAATCATTAACACAACACAAAACTGTAATAAAAACTTAGGAGTACTTTCAGACACCATGATTATCACTCATGGACTCCAGCAGAAGCACCAACAAAGTATTGTGACATCTAAAAGCACCCTTAACTTATACCTAAAATTAATGGGCCAGATTCCCTGCTAGCATAAAGCATTTACACCAGCTGAATAGCTAGTTCACAGTGGCTTTATGAATTTCATCACAGGCTCAAAGCATGGGAGAATAAAGGAAGAAATTTCAATAAGAAATTCATAGTTAATATACCAAAGCAATACAGGGTATATCACCAGAGTGTTCAGCATTACTG
>QEPC01000841.1:5994390-6017348 GCA_003113815.1 Sphenodon punctatus
GTCAACCAAATATCCTCATTCTGTGCTGTGACCATCCCAACATCTCTCCCCCACTTGTTACTGGAAAGTCAGAAGCATCTGTTTAGGAAAGAGTCAATAGAGATTCTCTTATGTCCTCTGTCACAGTGCTGCAGGATGTGATTGTGATGATAATTGACCAGCCTGGATGTGTAAACTATGTCCCCTAATTGCTGGGATGCTATCCCCAAAGTCCCAGTTATGTCATCTATGCCCTTATGCCCACCTCAGGGCCGCCCCCTATGCTTGCCTCGAAGCCACTACAATTGGTCCTGTAAAGCTGGAAGCATGCAGTAATTGGCCAGTGAATGTGTCTGTCAATCTTTTGGTTTGCTCCACATCCTCCCTCCTACAATTTCTCTCCCCCTGCCATGCAGGGTGCCTGCCTCTGACTGGCACTGCATGTGCTGCTATTTATCTGAATAATGGTCTTCACGGGGACAACATCAATTGCTTATAAAATTGGGTCCATTTATCAAATTGTTTTGTAGTTTGTCAGAGATGACAGTGAAGGTATGTGATACATTTCTGCCAAATACCTTTTAAAGAGGATAGAATATACAAATGATACAGCTGGAAATGTATTTTAAAGTTAATGTCTTATACCATCAGGACCCTTTATCCAATACTTCTGAAAATTGGCAGGAGTGTTAGGCTTATGGAGGGACATAATATTCACAGGTGTAATGCAAATTGGATTCAAGATAAAGAAGTTGTAGCCATGAATGAATATGGAGCTTTTCTGAAAATCACAACATTCAATTGCTTCTAAAATCGGTTTCCTTTATCTAGTCATTTCACAAACTGGTACACATAGTGCCCTCCATTGGGCACTCCAGGTTTAATCAGAATTGAATAAGAAACGAAAAAGTTACAGCCAGAAATATGTTTTTCAGGTTTTTCCCTTTATTTCAAAAACAAAATGTCATTTTCATTTCTATTTTCATTATTATTATTTGTCATTTTTGATATTGCAATAACAATAATGAAAACAACAATGTTCATTATCATTATTGTAATAATGAAAAATGACATGCACACCCTTACAAGGGGGCATGATTTCCCCATCTCTCTTTTATTGTTCTCTTTGGGTATGGAGTGCAGTGGGGATTTGCTTCTCACCTGATTGGCTTGTAAGGGGGCATTTCCACCCTCTCTTTTATTGCCCTCTTTTGCACAGTGAGGATTTGCCCCTCATCTGCTTTGGGCTTAAGGGGGCATTTGCCCCTCCGTGATTTATTTCTCTCTTTGGCATGGGGGTACAATGGAGATTTGCCCCTAGACTTAGTATTTTCCTGTAGTGAGACTAAGGGAAGGGGTTATTTAACCATCTGTGTTTGTTGCCTACTTTCAGGCAGCAGCTAGAGCCCAGCTATCATATCCACTGCTGCACTGAACCTGAGTCCCCCTCCCCTGTTGGAACTGTGGCTTGGGGGGTTTCCCATGGATTTGGGGATAAACTGGCCTAACACTGTTGCTCACTTGGTAGGGGGTGGGGCTAGAGGTGGGGCTGGAGGTGGGTCCTGCTCACCTGGGCGGAGCTATACTAACTTTGGACTTCAGCCCTCCCATCCACATCACTTCTGGATCCGCCCCTGTGTCCCCTGGTTTGGGTAGCTGCCTCCTAGGACTGAGGGTAGAAAGGCTGTTGCTGGTACTCACCGACTCCTTTTCATCACCTGTGTGGGTAGAAACAAGTGAGGCACATGTCTTTGCTGGCTCCCTGCCAGCAGCGTGTTGCAGTTTTGAAAGAGAAAGTCAGAGAGGGAGAGGAAAGGGTGTGTCCTGGCTTTTTAAGCTTGACCCCTCCTCCCCTTTGGGAATCGCCCCCAGGTAGGGGTTTCTCCAATCCAGGTGACCTGCCTGAGCCCTGTCACCTAGGGGAGACATCATGGCATTCACCTTAAGATACTCATCCCTGTCCTTGACTTGTGGAGCATGCCTAGAAGACTCATCCTGTGACCTTGCATTAGACAGGCCCTGGGGGGCAGGGGGTTGATAGGGTGTAACTGAGCGTTTGTCTAGGGGACTCTGGTATGGAAACAGGGGCATTTTGTCACAGAGGGCCTCCGTGGAAGTCAGGTAAAACAGCAGGCACCCCTGGGGGGGAAGGGGGAGGGCAAGGAACACCCCACAACAACAACAGGGGTACAGCAGGACAACAGTTCACCCAGATGCATTCCCCCAACAGGAGAGCACCTGCTCCACTGCCACCACAGCCACCAGGCGGGCCCCACACAGCAAGGCTGGATGGACCCCCCACAGGTGCACCCCAAAAGGGGAACCCCTGAACCAGGGATGGGACCCTGCACTTCATATGCCTGTGGGGGGCCAAAAAAGTCCAAGCAGACCTGGTGCGCTGCTTCAAGACTAAACATGTCTATGAAGCCATCACCCAGGAGATGCAGTGCATGGGGTACAATAGTGATGGGGCCCAATGCATGCAGCAGGCAAAGGACTTGAGGTCAGGATACAAACATATTCAGGACAATAATCTCAAGTCCGGCCTTGCCATGCGCACACACAAGTTTGCTGAGGAGCTGGGTTGCTTCCTCTGCATGGACAGGGAGTTTTTGGCCTCCTGCATACATGGTTCGGTCTTCACCAGGGGCAGAAAGAGGGCCAAAACAACACACGCACCCTGACCGAACCCCTGGAGCAGGGAGAGCCCACTGCCCCCGGTGAGGCCAGCCAGGAAGCTGGGTGAACACCCCCCCATCCTAGAGGTGGAGGAGGCGTCCCTGGAAGTTGCCATCAGCAACATCACCCTCTTATCTCGGGGACCGCCTCGCCTTCCGTGACTCAGGATGGACCATCTGATCCACTGGGGGTGGAGGTCTGGATCTGGAGGTCGCCTGTGTAAGGTGGGGGGCCACCATGGAGAGGGCATTCTCGGTGGTCGGGCCATGGTTGTGGAACTCCCTTCTGAAGGAAGCCCGCCTGGCCCCGGGTCTGCTCACCTTTCGGCGGGCATGCAAGACTTGACTGTTCGCCCAGGCCTTTGGAGGGGAGGGGGAGAGGGAGGGGTAAATGGGGGAGATTGGTGGGATGGGGAATTTGGGGGAATTGGAGGGTAGGGTTAGGGTTGGGTTTTTAAAAATTATTTTAAAATTGATGTTGGTTTTTAATGTATTTTATTGTTTTATTGTATTGTTAGCCGCCCCGAGATGCCGTGGACATGAGGGGGTGGCATAGAAATGCCAATAAATAAATAAATAAATAAATAAATAAAATTGTGCACCCCCAAAACCCACAGGGTCGGAACACACAGGGTCAGAGAGGACCCGGGGAGTGGACAGACACCAAGTACGCCCCCAGGAGGAGGAGGAGTATGACCCAGGTAAGAGAACAGCCTCATGGACTGGGTGGGGGGGTATGGCCCAGGACAGCCAGGGTCCCAGCAGGGAAGCAAGGACAAACTGAGAGACTGCTATTGCCCCTACAACTCAAGGGGCCCTGGAGGTGCAGGAGGAGGAGGTGGAGACCCAGGACGAGGATGTGGAGGATCCCGAGGCCATCTCAGAGCCTGGCGACCATGATACCAATGGTAGGTTCACACAGACATGGGCACAGTGGCAGGAGGTGGTGGGGTGACACAAAGGGGACAGGGGCACAGCAGTGCAGCTGGCCTCATCCACTCCCAAGGGCACCCAAGGGACAGGCAAGGGGACAGCAAGGAGGGAGACTGGAAACACCCCGAGCAGATGGGAGGAGAGATCACAGGGCCAGGGGGAACTCCCCATGGGGGAGGGACAGGGAGATGGACCCATAAAGGGGACAGAAGACACACACTTGCAGGTATAATGGGAGCAAGGATAGTACCCTCTCCTGCCCTCCACATGCCGATGTGGACAGGAAAAAGCAAAGGGAGACCGCCAGCAGCACCCAGGCTCACAAAGGAGCACCCAGAGGGGGGAGGGGGAAGACCTCAGTGCAGGGCAAGGAGGCAGAACAGTTAAACCGTAGCAGACCCCCCAGCCCCATGATAAACAAAAGTCCCCATGTCTTTCACAGACAAGCAGCCTGGTTCATCTAGGGGTGCCACTGCTGGGATGCAGAGAGGAACTGGGAGATGCAGGCTTGCAACCGGAGGAGGAGGGAGGACCTGGGGACAGAACTTCTGGCAGAAACCAAATGGCTGGCAGATGGGCATAGGGAAGAGCAGGCCCTAAATAGGGAGGGCCTTCAAGGATAGGGGAGAAGGGACCAGACAAAAATAGACAACATACTCCACCAGTCCAGCATACAACACCTGTGGGACAGGTGTCATACTGCCACCTTCCTCTGCAAGCAGTGGCTCGACAGGGAGGAGAGGGAGAGGACCTGTGTCTCGCTGGAGAGTGACACTGCAGAGACCTAACAACTAAGCAGGGAAACCTTGGATGCTCCCCAGCACAACATGGGCCCTCCTGCCATGGCAGGAGGGCTGGTAGCACTACAATACCACAGCACCCTCCCACAGGTGCCCGTGCCCCCTCCCCAGATCATCTGCCACCCTTAGTTTCCCCAGAAGCAACCCTACCCCATCCATGACCAGCTGGGCCCCCTCCCTCCTATTGCCTCCCAGCATCATCAAGGGGGGGCTCCCTGGGCAGCCCACACCACTCCTGGTTCCCCTCCAGCATGCTCCACCATCCCCCCTCCCAGGCCCCCAGCCACACCAGCACCCCCAGAGACCCAACCGCCTAGGCAGGCCGCCGCACATGCCCCACGTAAGCACAGGGACCCAGGTGGAGGGCACTAACCAAGGAGGGAGGGGGAACATGGGTTAAGGTCACCACCCATGTGGTGTAGTACACAGGAGTTAGATCACAGGGCTCTCAGTTCCCCGTGTCAGCGGGCCATCCATCACTATCCCATAACCTGGTGAGGGATGATGGAAAGGTGATGACATGGCAGTGGACACTGGCAGCTGCCATCCCAGTGACCTAACATCACTCAGTGCCCTCAGTCCCAGGTCCTAGGGCTCTACTGGGTACAAATCTATGTCCTCACTGTGCATATGGAATGGGGTAATGGAGCAGAAGAAAGGGCATGATGGTAGCACGGGAACAGGTGATGGAGACAGGGAGGTGTCATATGGGAGCACCCCAATGGGGGCACAGGGAATGGACAGCTAATGCTAAGGCTACTGGTGTCATCCACAGGAGCAACCACCAGACCCTGCAGTGGAGCAGCCAGTGGAGGAAGGAGAGCCCGGGCCAGGCAGCTGAAAGCCACAGTGGGCTGCGGCTTCCAAGACCCACAAGGAGCCAGCCCCTAGTAATGCCATGAAGAGGGGAATGTGAAGACCCTGAAAACAGTGACTCCCACCCCATGTAAATATTATCCCTAAATAAATATGCTGTATGGAACATACCTGGCTGTCTTGGAGTCTGTACAAGGGGATCAAAGGGAAGATAGGGAGCTGGCAGCAAACCTCAGCACAGGTTGATGCCAGGGATCCGGTGACAAAGAGCAGCTAGGCAGGTCGGCCTGGCAGCTCACACACGTACCCTGTCAGACAGTAGGATCCCAGAGGGCACAGGCCAGTAGGAAGGATTAAGGGCCAAGGTGGCCAGGTCAAAGGTCCAATGCATCACCCATTGTGCGAGGGGTGAGGGCCAACTGCAGGTGACCGCAGGCCATGGCACAGGCCACCGATGCCCACTGGCTGTTAGGACCTGGGATGCACCCTGGGAGGAGGGTCACCCTGCCATTAAAGCCAAGGAGGGGTGGGAGCACACCACAGGGGTCCTCATCAGCTGTCAGGAAGCTACAGACCTCATAGGTATGGATATAAGTGGCCAAAGAACCCGGCTGTGGGGTCCAGTAAGGAAGGCATCGGTACAGAGCAGGAGGCCAGCCACAGGTTGGGATGGAGGAGAGGAATGGGATGGCACCCTGTAGAGCCCCAGGACCTGCTTCGGAGGGAAGTGAGTGGAGTTAGATCAGTCTCTTATACACATCTAGATGTGTATAAGAGACAGCCCCAATCCCACCCCCAGACCCCAATTCTGCCCCCCAATCCCATCCCACCCACCCACAAGCCCCCATTCTTCCCCCACTCAATCCCATCCCCCCAGACCCCAAGAACCCCAGGAGCAAAAGAGGCCCCAAAGACAGATCACTCACCGGCATCACTGCCAAGAGTAGTCAGGACAAGAGAGAAGGAAGGCAGAAGCAGCAAGGATAGAAGGAGGGAGGCACGCAGCCAGCAGACCACAGACAGAGACACTGAGGAGCCAGCTCAAGGCTCAGGCCCTGCCTTGTGACTACTGGCAGGCAGTGCTGCTGTTGCGCAGCTCCTAGGCTCCCCCTCCCAGGCTCCCCCTCCCCTCTCCATGACAGTTCACACCACACAGCCGCCGCAAGTGAGGTGAATCTTGTCACGTGGCCTCGGTGCCTACTGTGCTGCCCAGGCATGAACTTTAGCGCTGGTGCTAGCCCCGCAATGAAATGGTGCCCCAAGTGGCACTATTAAATCATTGCTATTTTCCCTTTATGTGGTATGGACGGCGCTTCTAGCCGCCCATACCGCATATTGGGTGGGATGCCTCACTTGTGTCCTGAAGGCTTCCTTAGGGGGTGGCTGGCTCCTCTTGTTGGTCCTTCCCGGCTGAGCCAATAGGAGGAGCCAGTCACTCCCCAGACTCTGAGTCGGAGGTGAGCTCTGCCTCCATCAGCTCCTCAGGGCTGGCTCTGGTTCCTCCTCCCCTCTGTGTTGCTCATCAGGCTCTCCCAGCTCCTCTCTGCCTCAGTTTTTCTAGCATGACAGCTTCTTGTGCATGCGCAGCCAGTCTGTTTGTACCCTCCAGAACTGGATGTTTCAGCACACTGCTGCTTCAAAGCAGTGGCATGGCACGTACACTCTGGGTTCAGTTCGGCCAGGCGGCAGCTGTGATGCTACAGCCCCATCATTTTTTATTTATTTATTTATTTAACTTTCTGGAGCTGGAGCCGCAGCAGCATGATCGGGGGAGTCCTGGGGCCAGGAGGGGCAGTGCCCCTGATGCCCTAGGGGGCACACCAAGTCTGGGTAGACGACACTTAAAGAAAGGAGAAATAAATTCACTTATCTGTGAATTCTCCTTCTGAGTGTCTACCCACAGAGCAGTCTGTTCCCCAAACTGTCAAGGACCCTAGTCGGGTCATGGTTGCGGGACACAGAGCAGTTTTATATAGAAGGACTAATTATACTAGGGCACTGTCACTCACTATGATGGTTTAGCTTTACAGCTTTATGTTTTCTTTATGTTTTAGGTTTAGCTTTATGTTTTCTTTGAGGTGTTGCATTGTACTCTTTCCAAATAAAGTTTGGGTGATGGTTTAAATTGTTCAATTGTTGGTTGAGAATCAAGTTCTAGACTTCTGCTTTGGAAGCCTCTCAGACTGGTATTTCCGGGGAGGGGTCATCCCCCTCTATATCCAGTGCCAGTTTCTTTTAGATCTCTGCCTCCTGCTGACGCATGCTGACACTCAGAAGAAGAATTCACAGATAAGTGAATCTAATTCCCCTTTCTCTCCATTCTTGTATTGTTGCTTCCATTCTCTCTCTCCCCAGTTTCTTTTTGTTTTCTCCCCATTCTCTCTTCCTCCTTCCCACACTCTTTTAATTTACTCTCTCATTGCTATCTCACACTTATCTCTCTGTTCAAATCCAGATGCAGGACTTCTCGTTTTGTTGCTATCAGCATATGGTAAATTCACTCTCTGGCTCCCACCACTATTGCGTGAGCATAAATAAGATCATTAATCACCCTAAAATACACAGCCTTGGAGATAATGCAGACAACAAAGACACTGGAGTTGGTAGTGATGGCAGTAGTATGCCACCATTATTAATGCTTATCAGTCTGGCATTAAATCAGAAAATGGCATGTTAGCATTTAATATGCAGAACAAGATTACTGCACTTATCTCTTGTAGTTCAAACTTCCTGCTATATTTCCTGCATATAGTTTGCTTTGCTATATTTTGTGAAAATGAATCTGGTGACAGTAAGCCTGTTCATTATAGCAAAGAGTTTGTAGTAGCAAAAGGACAATCAATGACAATCAAAATGTCATGGAGGGAGCTGCAAGGTTTGTTTCAGCCAAAGATCTGTTATAATGAAGGGCATTGTCGTGAGTGTGTTCTGTGTTCCCCAGTGCTTAATTTGTAAAAAAAGAAAATGAATTGCTGAGGCGCAAGCCTGCCCCAGACACCATGGCCCTTTTCACACGGACGCCACCCACCCATAGGATGGGTGGGAGAGCGTCCATGTGAACAGTGCCAAGTGGGTGTGTGCACTCCCACGACTCACCCATCTACACCCATGGAGCAGCTCAGAAGGAACCAGCTTGCTCCGTGGGTGGAGATGGGTGTGAACACCCAGCTGTCCATGTGAATGGGAAAGCACACCCACCCACGGGAAGTGTCCCCAAAACTAGCAAGAGACAGCTAGGGAGGCACCGCAGGAGCCCACAAGCAGACACACCCACCAGGAGAGATGCTGAATGCCCAGCCAGGAGCCCTTAAAGGAGAAGCAAGCAAGGACATGGGTGTGCCGGCTCCCAACATGTCAGGCAGAAAAAACATAGACAAGAGAAAGGGAGCCAGCACCATGCCACACGCAGGAAGGGGCAGGGTAAGCCGAGGGATCCCAGGCCACCCAGGGGTGAGGACCCAGGTCACCGGCGCTGGGAAGGGGGGGCCAGGATGCCTGACAGCTTTTCTGTTCTGACACAGGGGAGAGGGTGCAACACAGCACCGGCTGCACCCTGACCACTAGCAACAGTAATGCAGCCCAGGGAGGAGAGCGCCTCCAACAGTGAGGTAAGACAGGGGAACCTCACCCACACAGGGGAGGGGGGAAGGCACAGACCACACCGGGGTACCTCCAGGCAGACCACTGACAGCTCCACTGCCCCCCGCAACAGGAGAGCACCCACACCCTGGAGCACAGCACCACCAGGAAAACAGCTGAGGAGGGTATGACAAAACGCAGTATGGGGAGCTATACAGCAAAGCCACCTGCCTTACTGGGTTAAGTCTAAAGGTCGCTGCCACCACTGGGAACCAGGAAACTAAAGGGATTCACACCTTCCCGGATATGTGAACCCTAGCCCAGCTCTGGCTCTTTGCCCACAGCTCCCCCGGTATCCCTCTTGCTGAGGTCAGTCACCCTAGGGTTGCTCTCCATAGGCAGGACTGCTGGAACCTATGTGCCTTGCCAGAACTCCCCTTTGTGGGTACAAATCCTTCTAACCTTTAAAAGTATCAGAGCCTTTTTTTTCCCAGCCACTGGTCTTTTCACTCAGGCACAGATATGCCCATTTTACAAAACAAAAGAGATACTTTACTGGCCAAAAACAGAGAAACAGGTTTGGCAACAATGCTAAGGTAAAAGGCTTTGGATAAAGAGGGAAGAAAACTTAAACTAGAGTCTCAGATCTTGGGGATCGGGTGTACCATGGGCGGATTCACAGGGGGGGCTCAGGAGGCTTCAGTCCCCTCATTTCGTTTTGGCTTTCATTTTCATTGGTTTCAATGGAAAACACATTTTCAGCTGTAACTTTGTTGGTTTTCACTATATGTGACTGACACGTGGGCTGCATATACCTCCATTGGAAGGCATTAAGTGTACCAAATTTCACAAGGATTGGATAACGGAATCCAATTTTAGAAGCAATTGAATTATTTTATTTTGCAAAGTTCTTCATATAAATTCATATACATTCTTAGCTGTAACTTCTTTGCCTCATATCTAATGTAGATTAAACTTGTCAGGTTTACACTCCTTCCCATATTTACTATCTTTGCCAACTTTCATAAGTATTGGATAAAGGGTCCTGGTGGTATAAGCAATTAACATATAAATGTATATCTGACTAACATCTTTGTAGTCCAACCAGTGTACATGAAATTTGGCAGGGCTGTATATAACACTTTCATTATCATTTCATTATCATCTCTGCCACATATCAGAAAGCTGTGATAAAGGGTCCCAGTTTTATATGCCTGCACAGCATATGCAGAGAAGGAGCCTATGCCAGGGATTCTCTTACGTCACTGTGGTATAAGATCGGTTGGTGATGCCAATTGGCCAGCAGAAAGGTCAACCAAATATCCTCATTCTGTGCTGTGACCATCCCAACATCTCTCCCCCACTTGTTACTGGAAAGTCAGAAGCATCTGTTTAGGAAAGAGTCAATAGAGATTCTCTTATGTCCTCTGTCACAGTGCTGCAGGATGTGATTGTGATGATAATTGACCAGCCTGGATGTGTAAACTATGTCCCCTAATTGCTGGGATGCTATCCCCAAAGTCCCAGTTATGTCATCTATGCCCTTATGCCCACCTCAGGGCCGCCCCCTATGCTTGCCTCGAAGCCACTACAATTGGTCCTGTAAAGCTGGAAGCATGCAGTAATTGGCCAGTGAATGTGTCTGTCAATCTTTTGGTTTGCTCCACATCCTCCCTCCTACAATTTCTCTCCCCCTGCCATGCAGGGTGCCTGCCTCTGACTGGCACTGCATGTGCTGCTATTTATCTGAATAATGGTCTTCACGGGGACAACATCAATTGCTTATAAAATTGGGTCCATTTATCAAATTGTTTTGTAGTTTGTCAGAGATGACAGTGAAGGTATGTGATACATTTCTGCCAAATACCTTTTAAAGAGGATAGAATATACAAATGATACAGCTGGAAATGTATTTTAAAGTTAATGTCTTATACCATCAGGACCCTTTATCCAATACTTCTGAAAATTGGCAGGAGTGTTAGGCTTATGGAGGGACATAATATTCACAGGTGTAATGCAAATTGGATTCAAGATAAAGAAGTTGTAGCCATGAATGAATATGGAGCTTTTCTGAAAATCACAACATTCAATTGCTTCTAAAATCGGTTTCCTTTATCTAGTCATTTCACAAACTGGTACACATAGTGCCCTCCATTGGGCACTCCAGGTTTAATCAGAATTGAATAAGAAACGAAAAAGTTACAGCCAGAAATATGTTTTTCAGGTTTTTCCCTTTATTTCAAAAACAAAATGTCATTTTCATTTCTATTTTCATTATTATTATTTGTCATTTTTGATATTGCAATAACAATAATGAAAACAACAATGTTCATTATCATTATTGTAATAATGAAAAATGACATGCACACCCTTACAAGGGGGCATGATTTCCCCATCTCTCTTTTATTGTTCTCTTTGGGTATGGAGTGCAGTGGGGATTTGCTTCTCACCTGATTGGCTTGTAAGGGGGCATTTCCACCCTCTCTTTTATTGCCCTCTTTTGCACAGTGAGGATTTGCCCCTCATCTGCTTTGGGCTTAAGGGGGCATTTGCCCCTCCGTGATTTATTTCTCTCTTTGGCATGGGGGTACAATGGAGATTTGCCCCTAGACTTAGTATTTTCCTGTAGTGAGACTAAGGGAAGGGGTTATTTAACCATCTGTGTTTGTTGCCTACTTTCAGGCAGCAGCTAGAGCCCAGCTATCATATCCACTGCTGCACTGAACCTGAGTCCCCCTCCCCTGTTGGAACTGTGGCTTGGGGGGTTTCCCATGGATTTGGGGATAAACTGGCCTAACACTGTTGCTCACTTGGTAGGGGGTGGGGCTAGAGGTGGGGCTGGAGGTGGGTCCTGCTCACCTGGGCGGAGCTATACTAACTTTGGACTTCAGCCCTCCCATCCACATCACTTCTGGATCCGCCCCTGTGTCCCCTGGTTTGGGTAGCTGCCTCCTAGGACTGAGGGTAGAAAGGCTGTTGCTGGTACTCACCGACTCCTTTTCATCACCTGTGTGGGTAGAAACAAGTGAGGCACATGTCTTTGCTGGCTCCCTGCCAGCAGCGTGTTGCAGTTTTGAAAGAGAAAGTCAGAGAGGGAGAGGAAAGGGTGTGTCCTGGCTTTTTAAGCTTGACCCCTCCTCCCCTTTGGGAATCGCCCCCAGGTAGGGGTTTCTCCAATCCAGGTGACCTGCCTGAGCCCTGTCACCTAGGGGAGACATCATGGCATTCACCTTAAGATACTCATCCCTGTCCTTGACTTGTGGAGCATGCCTAGAAGACTCATCCTGTGACCTTGCATTAGACAGGCCCTGGGGGGCAGGGGGTTGATAGGGTGTAACTGAGCGTTTGTCTAGGGGACTCTGGTATGGAAACAGGGGCATTTTGTCACAGAGGGCCTCCGTGGAAGTCAGGTAAAACAGCAGGCACCCCTGGGGGGGAAGGGGGAGGGCAAGGAACACCCCACAACAACAACAGGGGTACAGCAGGACAACAGTTCACCCAGATGCATTCCCCCAACAGGAGAGCACCTGCTCCACTGCCACCACAGCCACCAGGCGGGCCCCACACAGCAAGGCTGGATGGACCCCCCACAGGTGCACCCCAAAAGGGGAACCCCTGAACCAGGGATGGGACCCTGCACTTCATATGCCTGTGGGGGGCCAAAAAAGTCCAAGCAGACCTGGTGCGCTGCTTCAAGACTAAACATGTCTATGAAGCCATCACCCAGGAGATGCAGTGCATGGGGTACAATAGTGATGGGGCCCAATGCATGCAGCAGGCAAAGGACTTGAGGTCAGGATACAAACATATTCAGGACAATAATCTCAAGTCCGGCCTTGCCATGCGCACACACAAGTTTGCTGAGGAGCTGGGTTGCTTCCTCTGCATGGACAGGGAGTTTTTGGCCTCCTGCATACATGGTTCGGTCTTCACCAGGGGCAGAAAGAGGGCCAAAACAACACACGCACCCTGACCGAACCCCTGGAGCAGGGAGAGCCCACTGCCCCCGGTGAGGCCAGCCAGGAAGCTGGGTGAACACCCCCCCATCCTAGAGGTGGAGGAGGCGTCCCTGGAAGTTGCCATCAGCAACATCACCCTCTTATCTCGGGGACCGCCTCGCCTTCCGTGACTCAGGATGGACCATCTGATCCACTGGGGGTGGAGGTCTGGATCTGGAGGTCGCCTGTGTAAGGTGGGGGGCCACCATGGAGAGGGCATTCTCGGTGGTCGGGCCATGGTTGTGGAACTCCCTTCTGAAGGAAGCCCGCCTGGCCCCGGGTCTGCTCACCTTTCGGCGGGCATGCAAGACTTGACTGTTCGCCCAGGCCTTTGGAGGGGAGGGGGAGAGGGAGGGGTAAATGGGGGAGATTGGTGGGATGGGGAATTTGGGGGAATTGGAGGGTAGGGTTAGGGTTGGGTTTTTAAAAATTATTTTAAAATTGATGTTGGTTTTTAATGTATTTTATTGTTTTATTGTATTGTTAGCCGCCCCGAGATGCCGTGGACATGAGGGGGTGGCATAGAAATGCCAATAAATAAATAAATAAATAAATAAATAAAATTGTGCACCCCCAAAACCCACAGGGTCGGAACACACAGGGTCAGAGAGGACCCGGGGAGTGGACAGACACCAAGTACGCCCCCAGGAGGAGGAGGAGTATGACCCAGGTAAGAGAACAGCCTCATGGACTGGGTGGGGGGGTATGGCCCAGGACAGCCAGGGTCCCAGCAGGGAAGCAAGGACAAACTGAGAGACTGCTATTGCCCCTACAACTCAAGGGGCCCTGGAGGTGCAGGAGGAGGAGGTGGAGACCCAGGACGAGGATGTGGAGGATCCCGAGGCCATCTCAGAGCCTGGCGACCATGATACCAATGGTAGGTTCACACAGACATGGGCACAGTGGCAGGAGGTGGTGGGGTGACACAAAGGGGACAGGGGCACAGCAGTGCAGCTGGCCTCATCCACTCCCAAGGGCACCCAAGGGACAGGCAAGGGGACAGCAAGGAGGGAGACTGGAAACACCCCGAGCAGATGGGAGGAGAGATCACAGGGCCAGGGGGAACTCCCCATGGGGGAGGGACAGGGAGATGGACCCATAAAGGGGACAGAAGACACACACTTGCAGGTATAATGGGAGCAAGGATAGTACCCTCTCCTGCCCTCCACATGCCGATGTGGACAGGAAAAAGCAAAGGGAGACCGCCAGCAGCACCCAGGCTCACAAAGGAGCACCCAGAGGGGGGAGGGGGAAGACCTCAGTGCAGGGCAAGGAGGCAGAACAGTTAAACCGTAGCAGACCCCCCAGCCCCATGATAAACAAAAGTCCCCATGTCTTTCACAGACAAGCAGCCTGGTTCATCTAGGGGTGCCACTGCTGGGATGCAGAGAGGAACTGGGAGATGCAGGCTTGCAACCGGAGGAGGAGGGAGGACCTGGGGACAGAACTTCTGGCAGAAACCAAATGGCTGGCAGATGGGCATAGGGAAGAGCAGGCCCTAAATAGGGAGGGCCTTCAAGGATAGGGGAGAAGGGACCAGACAAAAATAGACAACATACTCCACCAGTCCAGCATACAACACCTGTGGGACAGGTGTCATACTGCCACCTTCCTCTGCAAGCAGTGGCTCGACAGGGAGGAGAGGGAGAGGACCTGTGTCTCGCTGGAGAGTGACACTGCAGAGACCTAACAACTAAGCAGGGAAACCTTGGATGCTCCCCAGCACAACATGGGCCCTCCTGCCATGGCAGGAGGGCTGGTAGCACTACAATACCACAGCACCCTCCCACAGGTGCCCGTGCCCCCTCCCCAGATCATCTGCCACCCTTAGTTTCCCCAGAAGCAACCCTACCCCATCCATGACCAGCTGGGCCCCCTCCCTCCTATTGCCTCCCAGCATCATCAAGGGGGGGCTCCCTGGGCAGCCCACACCACTCCTGGTTCCCCTCCAGCATGCTCCACCATCCCCCCTCCCAGGCCCCCAGCCACACCAGCACCCCCAGAGACCCAACCGCCTAGGCAGGCCGCCGCACATGCCCCACGTAAGCACAGGGACCCAGGTGGAGGGCACTAACCAAGGAGGGAGGGGGAACATGGGTTAAGGTCACCACCCATGTGGTGTAGTACACAGGAGTTAGATCACAGGGCTCTCAGTTCCCCGTGTCAGCGGGCCATCCATCACTATCCCATAACCTGGTGAGGGATGATGGAAAGGTGATGACATGGCAGTGGACACTGGCAGCTGCCATCCCAGTGACCTAACATCACTCAGTGCCCTCAGTCCCAGGTCCTAGGGCTCTACTGGGTACAAATCTATGTCCTCACTGTGCATATGGAATGGGGTAATGGAGCAGAAGAAAGGGCATGATGGTAGCACGGGAACAGGTGATGGAGACAGGGAGGTGTCATATGGGAGCACCCCAATGGGGGCACAGGGAATGGACAGCTAATGCTAAGGCTACTGGTGTCATCCACAGGAGCAACCACCAGACCCTGCAGTGGAGCAGCCAGTGGAGGAAGGAGAGCCCGGGCCAGGCAGCTGAAAGCCACAGTGGGCTGCGGCTTCCAAGACCCACAAGGAGCCAGCCCCTAGTAATGCCATGAAGAGGGGAATGTGAAGACCCTGAAAACAGTGACTCCCACCCCATGTAAATATTATCCCTAAATAAATATGCTGTATGGAACATACCTGGCTGTCTTGGAGTCTGTACAAGGGGATCAAAGGGAAGATAGGGAGCTGGCAGCAAACCTCAGCACAGGTTGATGCCAGGGATCCGGTGACAAAGAGCAGCTAGGCAGGTCGGCCTGGCAGCTCACACACGTACCCTGTCAGACAGTAGGATCCCAGAGGGCACAGGCCAGTAGGAAGGATTAAGGGCCAAGGTGGCCAGGTCAAAGGTCCAATGCATCACCCATTGTGCGAGGGGTGAGGGCCAACTGCAGGTGACCGCAGGCCATGGCACAGGCCACCGATGCCCACTGGCTGTTAGGACCTGGGATGCACCCTGGGAGGAGGGTCACCCTGCCATTAAAGCCAAGGAGGGGTGGGAGCACACCACAGGGGTCCTCATCAGCTGTCAGGAAGCTACAGACCTCATAGGTATGGATATAAGTGGCCAAAGAACCCGGCTGTGGGGTCCAGTAAGGAAGGCATCGGTACAGAGCAGGAGGCCAGCCACAGGTTGGGATGGAGGAGAGGAATGGGATGGCACCCTGTAGAGCCCCAGGACCTGCTTCGGAGGGAAGTGAGTGGAGTTAGATCACAGGGCTCTCAGTTCCCCGTGTCAGCAGGCCATCCATCACTATCCCATAACCTGGTGGGGGGTGATGGAAAGGTGATGGCATGGCAGTGGACACTGGCAGCTGCCATCCCAGTGACCTAACATTACTCAGTGCCCTCAGTCCCAGGTCCTAGGGCTCTACTGGGTGCAAATCTATGTCCTCACTGTGCATATGGAATGGGGTAATGGAGAACATTCACACCACCAGGACCAGCTAAGGACCAGTAGTGTTGGAACCACAAAGTCGGTTGCACAGAACAGCAAGGGCACAGGGTATCTGGGTGCAGCAATGGGGTTGTGGATCACTGCCATGACAGGAGGGATTGGGAAGCCAACAGGAAGCTACACCTGCTGACTGACCATGGGAGGTAGCCAGGACACACAGCTCACAAGACAAAGGCAGGTACCGGGGAGAAAAATATGTATTGAAGCAAGGTATACAGTGGTACAGGACTGTTGGAACGGTGCCTTCAACAGGCAATATTCAGTTCTCAGCCAGTTGGGCTACGATGTGCCTGCAAAGAGCATCCCTGTTCTCCTCGGATATCCACCTGAAGAGCCCACCCTGCACATGCTGGTACAGGGGAACAGGGCTAGCTCTCTGTCGCAGAGAGGGATTGTCCAAGGTAGCCCCACGAGTCTCACAAACATTGTGTAGTACACAGGCTGCCAGGACAAGGATGGGGGTATGTTGGTGGTCAAACTGGCTCTGGTTAAGCAGGAGGCACCACCTCATTTTGAGTAGGCCAAAGGCCCTCTCCACCAGACACCTCGCAGAGGCCAGGCGCTCACTGAAGAGCACCCAGTTGGAGG
This sequence comes from Sphenodon punctatus, assembly GCA_003113815.1. Classification (NCBI taxonomy): domain Eukaryota; kingdom Metazoa; phylum Chordata; class Lepidosauria; order Sphenodontia; family Sphenodontidae; genus Sphenodon; species Sphenodon punctatus. The sequence goes on from QEPC01000841.1 coordinate 6,011,268, forward strand.
TACGGGCAATGGGATAGCCCCTCATTAGCCATGGGATCAGGGGGTAGGCGTGATCCCCAATTATAACCGGAGCCACTGACACTCCCTCGATAACCCTGAACAGATTAGAGGCTATCTCCCCATTGAACATCCTGGCATAGAAGGGGGAGGAGCGCAGGATCCGAGCATTGTGGCTCCTCCCCAAGAGCCTGAAGGTTCACAGAATACCGGCTCTTCCTGTTGAGATAGTCTGTCTTGCTGTGGGGAGGGCGGAAGATCGGGATGTGCGTGCTGTCTATTGCGCCTATGCAGTGGGGGAAACCTGTCATGTATTTCCAGTTATAAGCCTATATATTTTGGCTATCTGTGTTCCAAATGTATTAACTTTGAGTTTTTATATGTTAACTTTCTATTTTAATGTAAGTTAATTGTGCTTTACAAGCATTGATTTTTAAAATCAGCTTCTGTGATTATAATGGTTCAAGCTAGGGCCCCATTAGTCTGCATTCCAATAGAAGTTTCTTTCCAAGCTCCCCAAATTGATATTTGACTGTTGCCAAGGAAACAGCCAAATGACCAGCTATAAAATGAGGCCCCTTTTAGCTAGCCTAACTCCCTCTGGTTACCTTAGGTTTTCTCAAGACAAGATGTCGGGAATGTTATCTCTAGGTGTCTGGAGTTGTATTACACCCTTCCAAATGAAGGATGATACCAGCTTCAGATCATCTCAACAAAGGAAAGATTTAAGTTAGTTTATTTTAGCTAACATATTTGCTTAATTAATGGTTGAAATAAATATTGAAATAACTTTAGGATCTGGTTATTTTCTCTCTGTAATCTGACAATTATCTCTGATAAAAATACAAGGCTTCTATTCATTTTGAACTTTGAGAGAAAGTGAAAACTTTGATTGGTTTCTTTAAGAGAGCCAATTAGAATCCAGTGTATCTCCTTACTGACTGATGTGTATCTGATGTCAGCGTGACAGTCTAAGGATCTGAACCTCCCATTTTAAGCAAGCTTTAAAATGAGAGACACAGAGAATTGATCCTCAGATTGGAATCCTAAATACCATTGGATTTCCTTCTCATTTAACATCTTTATGGCAAAGGGATGGATCTGGATTGAATGTAAAGTATAAATTCTTGATATCTTTGAGCCAATGAATTGTGCATATGTTAAGCTTTTACAAGCTTTTTCTTAAGATAGGAATGTTTTAAGATCATGTACCTTTGATTGGCTATTATACCATCCTATGTAAGCTACTGATATTTTCTATTTATATTTAAGTAAACTTTGCATATATTTTTATAATCCAAAAGTCTCATGTTCCCTTATTTATAAATGTATTGTCATTTTTACAATACTTACTTTGCTAGCTGGATATTAAAGTAAAGTGTAAACTCATATTATACAATTTGGGGAAAAGTGCAGCCCAATTTAGTTTGATTAGTTCAGCTAAACTACATAGCTCACTTTCCCTTTGTAATTTATGGGACCTCGCAAAATGTGACAAACCCATCACCTCGAAACCACGGATCACCACCTCTGGGTCCTGTAGCTGTATGACCTGCTCAAGGAGCAGCTCCACAAGGAGGTCGCAGACATCATTTAAGGACCTGTTAATGGTCGAGGCCCCCACACCAAACTGCTCCGTGATGCTCCTGCAGGAGTCAGGGTTGGCTAGGTGCCACACCACTATCGTCACCCGCATCCCAGGAGGAATAGGGTTGTGCATATTGGTTGTACACCTCCTGAGCTGGAGGGCAAGGATGTCTGCAACCTGGCTCAGCAGGGAGCGGGTTATCTGGAAGTGGGATGTCCATTCCTTGTCAGTCCGCATTGCCAGTATGGTCTCCCACCAGTCATTGTTCTGTGTCCGCATCCAACCCAGCTTCCATGTAGGTAGGGTCACCCGACAGCCATAGATGTTCAGGGGAAACCTGGAGAGGATGAAGCAATGCTGTTGTCTCCGCAATCGCTAGGCATCTGGCCTACACCCTCCTCACTCATCGCACCATTCTCACTCGGTGCAGGGCGGCTGCCCATCTGCAGAAGGGCTCATGGGTATACCATTGGCGGGCTGGGAGTAGCAGGGTGGCCCGCCACTCATACACCTGCTCCAGGAGGTTGAAGCATGCCGACAGGATGATGAGTAGGGCAGTTCCCACCTGTGGGATGCCTATGTGGAAGCTCTTCAGATGAGGCCTGAAAACTTGGGACAGAAATGACAGAGATGAACTGACTTCTTACAGTGCTACATGTTCTCATTATAACTAATTGCCCTTCACACATATATGCAAGCTTGTTTTTAACTTTCTGTAAGAGTTTGTTTTTACTAGCCTTGAAGATAGTTTATATTAGAGAAGAACGTCTGTGTAGGAGTTCTGTGTCTAACACTGCTCCAAACTGGTTTTCTAACTGATAAGAAATGCCTCTTTGCCTGTAACCTGAAAAGGCTATAAAAAGTGTTTTTGATTTTGGCTAAGGGGGGGACTCTAGTTCTAGAGGGGGAAGCCCTGTGGACCTAGGACCCTCCTAACAGCTGTTAGATAAATAAATAAAGTTTCTCTGAGAGATTCCTTCCATACACAGAGTGTGTCCTGATTTCTTTGACAGTTTATGATGCATTGGCTGGGAATCGCTACGTGCCCTGTTGGGACCTGTCAGACTGTGGATTGTCCTTTCCCAAAACCCAGTGTGCAATACCAAGGTAAGAAATCTCTATTGAGTTTTTTGGTGAAGGACTGCTGTAAGGGGCTAGGCATCCAGATCAGTGGCCTATGCGATTCGACCTGTGGGAAGGAGTCTGTCAGATATACTGATAGGGTAAAGGGGGGGGGGGGGAAGGAATTTGGAAAACTGGGAAGTGTGAATTGAGAAGTGTGACTTGAGAAAAACCACTGTCCAGGTCTGGGACATAAACTGGGTCTAGCTGCACCAAGGCTGTCCTAGAGGCAGTTTTGAATGCAAGGGGGCTCAGTGAAACCCTATGACCCAGTGGGTGTGATTGAGAATTTTTCCTTTTCCCTTTCCATGGTTATGAGCCTGACACCACAGTTGGAGACACCGTTAGAATGTGCCTATGGCATGTATCTCGAATGTGCTCTGTAGGTAGAAGGACACCCAGATAAGCTTTTCCTGTGTGAATCTCCCCATGTGAATTGAGGTAATGAGGGGCGGAGGGTCGAGGGAGGTCCCCGTCCCGCCAAAAGGAAGCCCAGCCTGGTATATGTGCACACACTATAGTCAGAAGACATGTAGATTTTGGGGGAAATGAAATAGGTATACCAAAGATGATTCAGATAAGCAGTTTTCTTTGATTGGCACTTTTGATTTAGATAAAATCCGAGGAGCCCTAGAGTCAAGAGGCAGTAAATTGCCACAGACTCAATGGGATGTGTATCTTGATTGGTACGAGGAAACTTCTAAAAGACTGCAGGAATCCCGGGCGAGGAGTCTCAAGGACTCCCAGGAAAAGTTAAAAACTCAAATTAAGGTGCTGAAAAATCAATGTAAACCTGTCCAGGTCTGTACACCTAGTGCTCCACTTGTTCCAACGTATCCTCAATTTAAACCTCGTGAGGATACAATTTCAGAAGAAGAAACACCTGAAGATTTAATGGATCTGTTTAGTACTGTATCTCCACTACCAGAACCTGACAATGCAGGGGTCAACACCTACATTGGGCATCGTGCTCCCACCATCATGCCCACTCCCCGTGCACCAACCACCGCACCCTGTGACCACTTACCAGGCCCCAACCAACCAATACACTCTGTGAACAGAAACCCTGAGACAACAACCCCACCTGGTGATCGTACTCCTCGCGCACACCCTCTCACCCACAGGCAGCATACCACACTATCACCACCGCTCCCTCCCACACTCCATAGTGTTACACATTAACATGCCTCGATCACCCTCTCTACATGCTCCAGGCCTCCCATGCCACTTGCTCGCCATAACCTCATGACGACTACACACTTGCACTTCTTCCTCTCCAACTGCACCCCCAACCTCTCTCACACAGCTCTCTCCCCCACTCAACACGCCCCCAAATTGCTCTCTCCTCTCCCTCTATCACTTTCTGAATTCTCTCCGCTCCACAAACAACATCAACTTTCCACACCCTTGCAGGCGAACGGGCTCCCATATGTAGATAGGTGAAATGTCACAGGGCCACCGTGGCTGGTTCAGAGAAATGGGTGTGGCCTGCACAACTTTCTGGGGTCTCAGTGATGCCACTTGTCACACAGCATGAAACTGGGATGACGCATCAACACAACTTCTGTCTGTAGCCCCCAGGTAAGGTGTCATGGGACCAGCTTGGCCAAGCAGCCCAACCTGGAGCCACACGCCCCTCCCCCTGCCCTGTGGTTTCTGGTCCCCTTATCAATATGGTTGGCATGGGGCCTGCATCTGGGGTCCCCCTGTCAGCAGGGCAGCTAAACAGATGTCTGCAGGTGTGCTACTTGGATGTGCCCTGATAGGGTGGCCCTGGAAGGTTCCCCATCTCATCCTCCCACAACCCCTGTCCGGCCTCCCTCCCTCTTATCACACAGGAATGTGTCTGCCCTGTGTCTGGGGGGGGGAGGAGATTCCCAGACCCACTGTGCCAGGCTGCTATCAGCCGGCCAAAGTCACCAGTCAGGGAGCATCCCAACGTCACTGTGACTGTGGGACCCTACCCACTGTTGTGCTGCCATGGGAAGCCCGGGAGATAGCTGCTGCTTGCGAGGTGGCTGGTCATCACGACTTTGAATTGGCCGTCCAGGCTGGTGGTCCATACATTGCTAGCTGCTGCACCAGTTTTCTCCTGCATGCCCTCAAGTGGATTGCCAGACCCGGCTTGAGGAGCTGGGCTTGCTGTCCCCTGAGTCCGGTGGCCCATTCCTGATCGGGATGCCCACAGAGCTGGAGATGGCTACCCTGAGAGCTGTGTTGAGCTATTCGGATGTCCGGGCTGCTGCTGCCACAGGCCACCCCCTCTGCCCCATTTCATGGTGGATGTCCACATTCATGGTTACCATTGGGGCCTCTTTGCTTGGAAGGGCCTTGTGCAGGGGCCCGTTCCCTTAGCACATGGCACCTTCACCGTGACCCTGCCATCTCCTTTGCAGAGGCGACTCCCCCCCCCTGAAATTTGGGGCACTTCCCCCCTAGCACCAATGGGGACCCCCCCACCGCTCCTCTAGTTTAAAAAAAACCCAAACAAACAAACAAAAAAACCATCCCCACTTCTGACAGCAGCAGCCGCCGCCTCTGACTTCTGCTTCAGAGGCTGCTGCTGCTGTCAGTGATCTCCCTTCCGGGACCCACTCTCAGAGCCGCTCTGAAAGTGAGTCCCAGAAGGGACAAAAAGGTTGAGCTGCTCAGCTGCCCAAACTATGTTTTCTATTGAAAACGCGATTTTGGTGGCTGAGCCCCTCAGTCCACAGCACGCATAGGACGTGCTGTGGAGGGAGGGGCTAGCCTTTTCCATTGCACCTAATGGGCACAATGGAACCTCACCTGGGCACTTGATGCAAACGCCCAGGTGAGAAGCTTTGGGCCAGGTGACTGAAGCAGGGACCCGTGCGCATGTGCGCTGCTCCCTGTCTCAGATGCACATGCTCAGGGACAAGGCTGGCGGCACGCTGTTATGTTCTCCCTCTCCGATCCAAATAGTGCGCCGCCAGTCTCAGCCGCTTTCTTGCCACTGCCGTTCTCCCCCCAATCTGCCGTTCAGAGTGGTGGGCCAGGGGGTGGGAGGGAGCGGCAAGACAGTGAATTTTATTTTATTTTTTAGCTTTTAAATTGCCCGCACGTCCTGGCTCTGGAGGAGCAGAACACATGGGCAATTTAAAACAAGGTAAAGTCCCCCCACCCACCTCTGCCTGCAGCCCGGGCCGCTGGGGACCGCCAGAGCAGCAGCCAGGTAAGTGATCCCTTCCCCCAACCCTGATTCCACCCCCGAGGGTCCCCCCGCCCTGTTCCCACCCCCGAGGGTCCCCTAACCCTGATCCCACCCTGCTCCCACTGCCGAGGGTTCCCCCACCCCACTTCCACCCCCCAAGGGTCCTCCCACCCCCCGAGGGTCCCCCCACCATGCCCCCTGT